>CAXHUQ010000293.1:0-42500 GCA_964020085.1 Micromussa lordhowensis
TGCACCCGCATAGGACATTAACAACGGCACTTGGCAACTTGCAGGTGACACGAAGGCGGTGAAATGTTTTTCATGTGCAAAGTGTACCCGATCAACAAACTTATTAAACTGCACGCATTGCTACCGTTTCGTCCAAGGTAGCGCCCTTGGCTAGCATCAATTGGAAGTTGCCAGCAGGTAACACTAGGCCGTAATTGCTGAGGAAGGACTGAAAACAATGGGGCCGCTCCAATATCGGAAAGGGCATCAAGAACAACATCGCCCGAACGAGAGGCCATCTCACTGTTGTCCACCGCTTCACTTTCTTCTTCTTCCTCGCCCTCGTCATTGAAGTTTTCCTCGTCATCATTTTCCTCCTCTCCTAATTGACTCGTAAGGAGCACCTGACGAAATGCGTCCAGTTCGTCAGTCAGGACCGGCGCAAAGTACACCAGCTGCCATCTGCTTCATTGCAAAATCTCTACCTTCCAGCTCCAGAGCAAGTTTTGAACCTCTCTCTGGTTAGACATAGTAGTATATCCAGGATTTTAATTAGGAAAATAATGGTAAAAACAAAATAATTTTAAAATGGCTTACAAAGAAGAAAGAAGGGTTTCTAACTGTTCAATCAATCAATCAATTGGTCGATTGGTCAGCGGTCAGCAAAGATGGCGGTTGTGTGTGTTCTTGCTCCCGCCTGACAAAGCTAATTCGTTTAAAATTAACCACTTTTTGAGTATTTCTTCAGTTCTAACTGCTAACTATATGCATTAAAATTATGTCTAAGAAGAAAAATAATCAGCGTAAACCAAGTTCACCGTCTGCAGAATCCGGAGAGTATGACGATCTGCCAGAGACCATTTCTTCGAGTGTTCTTCAAGATCTTCTGAAAGCTCAAGAATGTATGTTTAAATCGTTCATGGAATCGGTTGTGTCCAATTTAACCTCGCGTATTGATGATTTAGTAAAAGACTTTGCGGGATTAAAATCCAGTCTTGAGTTCAGCCAAAAAGATATTGCGAGCCACAACGAACAACTCTCAGTCATCGACGCCGAGTTAAAGAACACAGCCAGCGACGTCGCCAATCTTCAAACAACTGTAAACAAGCATCTTCTAAAGACAGTTTACTTAGAAAACCAAAGTAGGAGGAACAATCTTCGTTTTGAAGGCTTATTAGAAGATAATGGCGAAAGCTGGGAAACGACTGAAGAGAAAGTCAAGAAAGTTCTTGCTGACAAATTAAATTTCGAGCCGGTTCCTGAAATCGAGCGTGCCCATCGCACTGGTCGGCCTACTAGATATGATGGTACTCCAAAACCAAGGACGGTTGTCTGTAAATTTACCAGTTACAAGGCTAAGGAATCGATTCTAAAGGCAGCAAGAAGAATGAAACCTGAAGGAATCCACATCTTTGAAGACTTGGCCGAAGAGACGATGGAAAAGAGAAGAGCCCAGCTACCTCAGCTGAGACAAGCAAAAGCCCAAGGAAAGATTGCTTATTTCTCTCTCGATAGACTTATTATAAAAGACAGACCAAATGGATCGGGTACTATGGTTTCCTATCCTTCGATCTCTGGTTAAGTGTTTTACTGACTCATTAATCACAATAATATCATGAATGAACAGTGTAACATCTAAGCAAAAACAAAAATTCCCTTGTGGCATATGCCATAAATGGGTCAACAGTAACCATCGAGCAATTCAATGTGGTAATTGCCATCTCTGGATCCATTATAGATGCAATGGTTTAACCCTTGATGAGTACCAACGCCTGCACTTGAATATGGAGGTATGGTTCTGTAAAAAATGTATTTCTGACATTTTTCCTTTTACATCTTTAGATGAATTTGAATTTGACACTCTTGTGCACTCTGAGAGGCCTTCAGACATTGAACTATTACCCCCTCTTGATATAATGTCAAAAATATCTAATCTTAGCAATCCAGACAACTCTGATATTGAGTCAAACCTACCAAATCCTATAAATTCTGTGTATTATTACCCATCAGATTTTCAGAATTTAAGAAGAATATATAGAAGGGGAATATATAGAAGGGAGGAGGAATTCTCGAATTCATCACTTTTCACCAGAATGCATTGCATTTAACCAGAGTTCACCCCGCCACTTTTTACCATAGTGCATTGCGCCACCAACAAACACGTGGATGTCACACCGTCTTTTCGCGAGGATTCCAGTGAGAAAGTTTAGCGGTTATGTTTTGCTCTGATTTACGTGTAAAACGATATTAAGGGGATTCTTAAATAAAGAGAAAAAAAATCGTCCTTACTAAAGCTTCTAGAATAATCAAAACAAAAGAAAACCCAAGCTACCAGACGCTACTTTCATATATGCTGGGACCTATTCCTTCTCATCGAAACAAGAATTTAAGGTAAAGCTTTAGCATTTCCACACATTGCGTAGAAGCGTCTTCGACACAGTCTGTCAACATTCTAGAGACGTTTCATGCGTACCAGTACAGAATTTATAAGTTAGATTGCTGCTCCTACAATTTCCACATCTTTCGATTTTCACGATCTGATAAAGGGGAAGTTGATGTGTGTCGTTTTATGTCCAAACATAGTTCAGATCACTACTTTTTGGTCACGATCCTTTGTCACACCTCGCCATCGATGTATCATCATGCAAGAGGTCGATGCATACAAGGACAGATTTTAACTTACATTTTTGTCGTTTTTTCAGTTTCTTGCAAACAATTTGAAAATCGCGCAGGTAGATGAATCACTGCGTAAAATATGTCACTATCAACAAAATGTGCCGCAGTATTACTATCGGCTTTTAGATACCCTAGTAAAAACATTTTTTTAACTACATGAATAAGCGTTACACATGTAAATAAACCTGTATTAAGAATTTTGTTCGCAATTTTGGTCTGTCTTACCGCTTATTAAGTTGCCAAATTAAATCTTTTAACGTTCAATGAACCTACAAGCCGTTAAAGATCAGTTCGTCTTTTTTTAATTCGCTTGCAAATGTGAGGGGAAAATTTCCCGATATTCGTAACCATAAAAAGCCAACAGTCAGCAATTAGTGAAAGTCCGATAATAACCATGGTAACCACCAGTCTATCTGTATTATCGTGCAACGCCTTGTAGCGAGAACTACCTGAAGTTCTAAGTATTAACGTATAAGGCACGATATAACATACGTTCACATAAATATGGTTCACCGGCGAGGAATCAAACCCACTTAATTACTGGCCTCAGTCACCGAGCCTGATAACCAATGCACAGTTTCTTGACTACTTAAGATTTTATTGCTTAGCTTTCAAAACGAAAGACAATTGAAGCTATATGTTGGTAAATGGCTTGCACATAAAATAGCTTTCCAGACCAAAACGTCTTCAGGAGTTTTGAGAAACACACACCTGGATTTGCATGCCCACTTTTGTTGCTCTTTTGTGGCCAACCAAATAAGGAAATCCCTTTGAAGTTTTTCGATCTCGAAAACTTCCAGACTTCAAAACTGCGACACTTACTAAAGAACGATTTCCGATGAAAAATGTGACCTCATGACTTGTCGATTTTTCACCATCAACAAAATTGCGAAAGCGATTCACGTTGAGGCATTCAAGATTATTCAGTACACAATAAAACAATCAAAATATATAAGACTTAGGACCTGATTACATGGCGAATTTCAGCCTGGGCTGTAATTTCGGCCCGGCTAACCAGGCTGAAATTTCAAATCCTATTAAAATCAAATTGTCGATTACATGGAGAGGGATTCAGTCCGGGGCGCAATTCAGCCCGAACTGAAAATCCTAGCCCGGTTTTTGCAAACGGGGCTAGTTAAAGCCCGGCCAAATGGGCTAGAAAATCTGAAAAAATCTCATGTAATAGAAACGGAATTTCAGTCCGGGCTGAAAAGCAGGAAACAATATGGCTGCCGCTGGGAAGCAGAAGTGGTTGCGATGAAAGAGAAAATCTTATTCCCTATCTCTCTAATTTCAAAGCTCAGATAGAGTATGAGAACATCGAGTTCACTTCAGATAAGGTTAAACAGTACGACGCTGTCAACAAAGCCATGAACTCGGCGAGCTTGAAGATATCTTCTCTTTCTTTGCAAATACGTCTTTCTAGCTGAGAGATTTGCAGTCAGAGACTGGTTTAGCTTCAGTTCCATCATCTAATGGTCTGTTACCATCCAAAAAAGTTAAAACTTGAGCGCCGCCAAAAGACCTAACTGCGAGAGAAGCAATGTGCCTATTATCACGATTCGTGTTCTCGGCGCCAGTAATCAGGCCCTTAGCTACTGAATTTTGTGACGACGTCCCCTCAAGCTTGCTTCACTGAAACTTCCTTCTGTGCTGAAAGGAGGCTTCAATTTTATAAAATATAGAGCTTTCTTCTCTCTTAAGCATCGCTCTTAATGGAATCTTTCAGGACTCAATATTTCAACCATTTCTCCAAAGACCATAAACGAGGCGAAGAATTTATTTGTTTTTTTTCGTATATTATTGGCCCTCGTCCAATCAGACCAATCAGAACGCGCCATTTTATCCTCCTTGGGACGTCAACAAAGGGGACTTTTGTCTGATTGGCTGATATTTTACCCTGGTACTCAGACTAAGGGCCTCTTCATATGAGCCCGGTAACCGGGCTGGCTCGGCTACCGGGACGAATTCTGTGGTGTGTTCATATGAGAAATTTCAGCCCGGTCTGACCGGGATGAATTCAAGAAATGCAACCAAAATGGTGGAACATAAACTTGTAATGTTCGCGACTGTCATAGCTTTGTAGACTCATTATTGCCAACGAGCCAGCCGAGCGTCGAGGCGGCAGAGAATAGTGCCGCGCGAAGAATGGCGTATGCGAAAAAATTCTCGATCGAGCTCTGAAAGTGTAACTGTAAGGTGTAAGATGTAAAATATATATTTATATATATATTTCTCTCGGTAATGTTTGCAACAGAAGAGAACCAAAAATCCGTTATGCTGTATTAATAAACCCCTTATTATAGCACAAATTATTTGCTCGTTGGCACTCTATCAATAGGTATACCTAGTCTAAGCTTTATTCTTTCGCAAACGTAGAATGGTTTGACCTTTCGACTCCAAATTACGACATGGCAGGTTCTTAGGACGTCCTGTTGGGTCGACGAATTTTTCTCAATTAAAACGAGAAGTCGAAATTTTGCCATTTCAAATTGCAATGAAAATCAATCGGCGTAAAACGCGTTTTCCGATCATAAAAGCGAATTAGTCTACAATAGGTGGAAAACGCAGGCCGCCTCCCGGGGTGTGAAAAACACGGGGTCGAAGTGCAAAACTTATCATATGTCCACATACTCAGAAACAGCTACATCTGCAAGAAAACAAAAGCAAAATACGTTTTTCTAACTGTCATATAGCTTCTAAACTAAATTAAAGTTATGAATGTCGTTAACTTTCTCCAAGGATTAAGTTTCTGTAAAATACTCAAAAATGGTGCGTGACAAACTGTTGTCACGCTATGATGTCACTGGTGGAATGATGCAAATTTTGGTCGTGAAAAGATTCATCTTCGAGGTGAATTTTGAGCAACAAGAGCACCGCAAACATCCTTATTTCAAAACGTTAAATTGAAGCAAAGTAACTCTAGTTTTATTAGTTTAAGCCGATTCCCATATCAAAAATTAGTTTTCCGGGAGCAGTCGTTTCTCAGCTTTGTCGGTTACCGTTCTTATCCTTCTGACCTGGGGATCGAGAGCTCTTTGCTTTGTCCAACACCGCAAGTCCGCGATTCACGGACTTCTTGTCAGATTTGGCAAATCTGATTGGCTGAGAAAATGAAACGAATACTGTGCACATGCTCAGAGCTCTCGATTGCTGGCGCACGTCGGCGCAGGTCAGGATGATCGTGGGCTCTGGGGACGAGAATGTGTGTCGGTTGAGTCACCAAATTTGGAAGGTAATGTTCTAAAGGCTTTTTTAACCGCCCGAAAAGAACTTCACTTCATTGATACTTAGGTAAGTATCCCGCAAAGGAAGAATTTTGGAGCGCTTCTGCTGAGTTTCGGTCGAGTTCTTTTATTGTTTTCTGTACATTTCCCTAATTGGCTTTCAAATTTGGCGCCGCAAAAGTGCGAAAAAGTCCCGGATATGTCGTGGCATTGCGCGCGATGAGGTTAATGGGATCCCCGAAAACGTACTTCGCTGAAACTACCTACTGTGCTGAAAGGAGGTGTTAATTTTATGAAATGGAGGTCTTTACGGGCTGCCAAAAATGTCTTCAACACGTTAGCTTCCGCCATTTCAAATTTGGTAACCGACTCTTTTACCTTTATGAAAATTCCCTCTTAACTCAACGGCTATCGGCAGTATGACTTTGGAGGTGGTTTTGACTAATTCTGCCCACGAGTTCAAAGCAAGAATTATCAGCGTGAACCCATGGGCAGAATTGGTTCAAACAATCCCCAAAGTCAAACTGTCCATATCTCCTGAGTTTCAAGGGAATGTTTCTGGAAGCAGACGAGTTACTAGGGTGAACTCATGGGTTTAATTGGTCAAAACTAGCTCCAACGTCATGTCCAAATAACCTCCAAAATCATACTACCCATATGCGGTAAGTCTTGAAAGCAAAACAGTTATTACGGTGAATGCATGGGTACAATTCGCCCAAACCAAATTCTACAGGTTTTGCTGCAAGTAAAAGAGTTTTAAAGGTGAACTTATGGGCAGAATTGGTCCATACCACTTCAGAAGTCATACTTTCTATATTTGCTAAGTTTCAAGGAGATGTTCTTATTAGTAAAAGACGCCCAAAGGGAACCTGCACATTCACGGTGACTTCGGAACTTAGTGGATATGCGTAGTATGACATTGGAAAAGGCTTCTCCCAAGTCTACCCATGAGTTCTTTA
The DNA here is from genome assembly GCA_964020085.1 of Micromussa lordhowensis. Taxonomy (NCBI): domain Eukaryota; kingdom Metazoa; phylum Cnidaria; class Anthozoa; order Scleractinia; family Lobophylliidae; genus Micromussa; species Micromussa lordhowensis. The sequence continues at coordinate 6,842 of CAXHUQ010000293.1, forward strand.
TCAAAACTCTGGGAGTTCCCTCCAAATCTCTTTGAAACACAGAAAAGATGTGTGTTATGAGTGTGGAGTTGATTTGGACCAATTCTGCCCATGGGTTCACCGTAATAGCTCTTTTACATTCAAAACAATCACCTTGGAATTTAGTGGATATGGGTAGTATGGCTTTTGAGGTGGTTTCGACTAATTCTGCCTATGAGTTCACTAAGTTCCAATCCGCTGACTTCCAAGGGAATTTCATATCTCTGTTGCAAAGAGAATTCCAGGGAACTGCCAGAGTTTTGATGAAGAATTCAATGGTAAGATTGGTCAGAACAATTCATTAGAAGCTGTCAAAGTACCACTGTTCCTACAAACCAGTCTCAAACCAACAGAGGTTTCGTCACGTTGCCTATCTTCAAGGAATTTCGGAAAAAATTGCAAGAACTTTAAATCATTTCAATATCAATGTTGCCCACAAACCCGTAATGACCGTTGGCTCCATTTTGAAAAAACCTAAAGACAAATTTAGTAAAGACTTATCGACAGGAGTGATCTATAGTTTATTAGTAGAATTCTACTAGTATACTAATGCAAATGCTGTAATCTGATTGGCTGAGCCATTGAACACTATCAGCCATTAGTGTTCAGTGGCTTGTTGTGGTCGACGAAAGTGTAACGTTTTCTCGTTTCGAAGTTTTGAAAGAACATTTAGAGACAACTGAATAAAAAAAATTTCGAGAAGACTAAAAGGAGAGGATTTACGGTTTCTTGAATTAAAAAAAAGCCCGAACGTTTTGATAGAAACTGATAAACGCGCGTACACAACTGCAAATGTCAAATTGACAATTAATTCAGTCCGTGCGAGTTAACTCTCTAAAGCGTGAAGTTTAATACTAACCAGAAATAATTGAAATCGTTATTTGAAGGAAATTTCAGTTAGAATTCTACTAAAACAATTAGATTATTCGCTCTCGATTTCTATGAGGCGATAGTTGATTCGGTCTTCGGCCTCATCAACTATCACCTCATAGAAATCTCGAGCTCATAATCTAATTGTTAAAAGTTTAATAATGCTTTATACCACTGTACAAATATGTGAATAATATAAGAGAAAAAAAAAATATATAAATAGGTACAGAAGGTAAAGGAAAGCAATAGGGGGAAACTAAATTCCCATAAAATCAATTGCAAAGATTGTGACAAAGTTTATATCGGTCAAACATCAAGGGCTTTAAGATCCAGAACTAGAGAACACAAGAGAGCGATTTTCACGGGAGATAGAAATTCTTTATTAGTCCAACATTCTAAAAAACACAATCATGAGTTTGACCTTGATAACGTTAAGATCATTGACCGCTGCTCCCAATGGTCAAAGAGATTGTTTTTAGAAGCGTGGCATTCAATTCGCGAACCTAATGCCATTAATGAACACATTTACATTCCTGACATTTACAAGGCCCTTGGGGCAGGAGCCCATCACTAGGAGCCAGCAACTACCCCATATTCCTGTCACGGCGTTTTCACAGACCTGTCTATTTTTAGCTTGAATTTACCGCGAATTCAGACTCCCGCAGGGACAACAGTGACAAATCATAAGCACGGACTTGATTCTTTAATTGACGTCGGCATTTTCACTGGAAGATTAAAAGGAAAAGCCGCCATTGTTTCTTTTACCGTTGCGCGCTCGTGTAGAACGGAACTGGCCTATTTTGCGGGAAAAGAAGTCTAAAAATAGACCGGTCTATAAAAATGCCGTGACATAGGCTTAGTATTGGAGTGGCAAGCTCCTAGTGATGGGCTCCTGGCCCTTGGCAATCCCAAGTGACGAACACAGTTTTCAAGTGCCTATGCCTAATTCACCATTACTTTTAAACCATTTATGCTTTGGTGCCCGTTTTTTGCAAGAGTCAAGGTTAACCACAGAAGTAGTTATTCTCGCATTTTGGCAGGGGTGTTTGCTGTTGCCATGGCAACGGGGCTGGTTAAAAACAAGGCTTAAAAAATGGTTTTTATTTTAAAAAAAATCCAGTCGTTAGATTTTTTTCATCGTTTGCCCACTACGAATTGACATTGAATCTCCTCTGTCAACACTGTTCTTATAAAATTCTGACATAGGCGATTTTTGTAATTCGCCTGAAATCGTTTTCTTTATTACTAAAATTTTCCTATGTCAAAATTCAGATTTTTCGTGATAGATAATTCAAGTGGGTTCTGAACTATTATTTTGCCAAATTTCTTGAAATTCTAACGACTGGATCGTTAGAAATCAGCAGGTTTGTGCCAGCAATCGGTCTCAATATTTCGAGCTACTGCGCATGCGCTGCATTTAACTGGGTTCTTTTTGTAACAGATTAAGCGAGAATTCCTAGGTTCTTTGCATTGTTGCGTTTTCTAACATACCTTTGTAATAAAAGAGTAAAACCATCAATACATTGTGTTCAGTTGTGAAGAAAAATAGTACAGATAGCGCGGACATTGAGCAAATAAATGATCGCTGTATTGACGCCATGTTTGTTTTTATGCAATGCTTGTGCGCGCGCTGAATTGCCCTAGCAAGAGCGCGCGCGAAACTGTTCGGCCACCTTAAGGACGTTCGCGCCAATTGTTATTGCGCATCCTTACTGCGCACGCAAATTCACACGCACGTCATGCATGAGCGCGCGCGCCAAGTAATAAAATAAACAAATGATAGGGCAGATGGCCATTGCTATAGCTTTTCCCGGATTTAACGATCTTGGACGTACGGTGACCCCTATTTTTCTTTCAATGGATCAGTTTCTCGACCGATTTTCTACGTTTAGCGAAAAAATGAAAACAATCTATCGAGTAGAATTTTGAATTTTTTGCAAAACGTGCAATCGAATTCCGTTCTTTTTAGGTCTTCGTTCATCAGTGCGACGGTTTCAAATGTCTCTTGAAGGGTTAAGTTTTGTGAAAACGTTGGTAACATTTGGTTTTATTTACGCAACAGACTCACTTCTACAAAATATGACTAAGATCGTTTGCTTCCATTGACTCACCTTCGATATTTTTAACTATAAACCCCTGTAGACCATGCTGAATTACGTGCGCTAATCTTTCAAAATCAGGGTAGTTTTTCACACGCTTCATCTCTGAGACGAAGACGGTGACCCCCAATTTTTTTTTGCAGTGCTGATACAAGGAACTCATTATCTGACTGCAGTAAAATTGTAAAAAAATTCTATCGACTGAAAAATTTTCGCGCGAACGTCCTTAAGCACTCATTTGCATTCGTAAGCCATTTTATTGCTGAAGAAGGTTATAGTATTTTAACCGAAACGTTCTCACACAAGACGTTTTTTAGTCAGTGACAACAAAAAGATTTTATTTCTCATTTTTATCATGCCTGACTACAACTATAGTATTTTTAAACTTAAAGTCTCTTGGGAACAAAGACAAGATGTGTGGTAAGACTTTGGAGATGGTTTGGATGAATTCTACCCATGAGTTCAAACAAATAAACTCGCACTTTAAATATAGTGCGCAGCTATAGTAAAGGAACAATACAATAAATTGCCAACTACACGGCCTTGTCCTTACTGGAAATTCCTTGCTTAACGCCTTTTTTATATAAAGAAGCTAAATCTTGTAAGTCCCCCACTTATGATCTAGCCTCTCCCACTTCTAAGCCCATCTGCCAAAGACTAGTACCTTATCAGCTAAAACCGATTTTTTGGGGTGAATTAAATTTTTACACTGTGAATTGCACTCCGAGCCGGTGAATTACCCTTTGGAATAAATGTTGTGTTACATGGCATATTGGTGTTTGTTTCCTTAGCTGTAAGGGGTAATCTGGAGAAAAAACATATTAACACGGTACTGCAACTACTACATTGGACTCCCTAAATATCTGCAGTGCCTTTGGCAAGCACAGCATTTGTAATAATGCCTCTTGTCAATTATTCAGCACAATATTGGCTATCCATCAAAAGAGACAGATTTGGTTTAGGTGTTTGGATCCTTGTTGGCACCCAATTCAGATCATGTGACCAGTACGCGTTTTCGTTTCCCACCCCGAGATCTAAAAAGCACATACTCAACATCTTTTTCCTTACTGGAAATATTGGCTATAGGGACAGCAAACTTTGTGCGCCCTTCAAACCGAGTCAAACCGCCAAATTCATCAGAAAATCTCCTATAATTACATTTGAAGTCATCTGATGATTTGGTGGTTGCGGTCAGCAGCAAATGGTAGTGTAGTACAGCCCACAAGTACACAATAGTTGTAGGAAGCCACTCGAACGAGTTCATGAGAAGAATATCCGTCTCAGAGTCGTAAAGGAAAATTTCAAATCCACTTTTAGATACTTGGATTGTGGGGAACAGAGACCTCCCATAAACATAACGGGACTTGTAAGAAAAAGAAGATGTTATAGCAGTAGCAATGGCTTGAGAAAATCCTGATCCGTAGATTCTTTCCTCCTGCTGCCCTTCAACAAATGTACAACCTACAAAATGAATGCAAACAAAAAGGTCAGAAACTGGTCTAAGTGTTTTGCTTTCTTTTTCTTCAATTGGCTGGTGATGGATTGTGGTAGGGAGCAAGTTTACATATATTTCTAGCATTCCTAGTATTCATGGCAATATAGTCGCAAACAAAAAGGTCAGAAACTGGTCTAAGTGGTCTAACTGGTCTAAGTGTTTTGCTTTCTTTTTCCTCAATTGGCTGGTGATGGATTGTGGTAGGGAGCAAGTTTACATATATTTCTAGCATTCCTAGTATTCATGGCAATATAGTCGTGGCAAAAGTCTGGACGATATTCTGAAAAAATTTCAAGACACTACAAGCCATGTATTTTGCTTCTCGAAATGAATCCTGAAGGAACTGATCTACTGCAAACAAGATTGAGAGAAGGAGACGAAGCTGTAAAGGAACCTCCGCGCAGTAAGGCCAAAACAATCTTCCGATCTCAAACACCAAAATGGTGTTGTTTCGACGGTAAAAAAAGGATGTTTTATAAGTGTTTCATCGGTGTTTCAACGGTGTAAACACTTTAAGGGACTAGTCCCCCTCGTAATGCAATAAGGCCAACGGTATTCCAACGGTGAGAAAAAAGGTGTTTTCGACAGTAAAAAAGCATGTTTCAACTGTTTAAACTGTGAGAAAAAAGGTTGTTTTGACGGTAAGGTTATGATAGTGAAAAAAAGGTGTTTCAACCGTGAAAACAAAAGTTGTTTCAACAGTAAGAAAAAAAGGTTGTTTCGACGCTAAAATGAAGATGTTTCAATTGTGGTAAAAGGTACTTTGGACGGCGAGAACAACAGTTAATTCGACGGTAAAAAAAAGTTGTTTCAACGGTTTGAAAAAAGTTGTTTCGACGGTGAAAAGAAGAGGTTTCAACGTAAGAAAAAAGGTTGGTTCGACTGCAAAAGAAAGATGTTTCAACGGTGTTTCAACGGTGAAAAAAAGGTTTTGACTGTAAAAATAAAAGCGGTTTCAAGGGTGAGAAAAAAGTTATTTCCACGGTAAAAAAAATTGTTTCAATATTTACGTCAAGGTCGTTGGTTTCGAATTAAATTTTCCTTGAAGCCTGGCACTCTGCTTTAGACCCGAACGCCAGAAATAGCTACTGCTTTTGTAATTAGCAGACACCGGCTTCTCCAAATAAATCCTGAAGGAACTGATCTACTGCAAACAAGATTGAGAGAAGGACACGAAGCTGTAAAGGAAACCTCCGGGCAGTAAGGCCAAAACAATCTTCCGATCTCAAACACCAAAATGGTGTTGTTTCCACGGTAAAAAAATGATGTTTTAGCGGTGTTTCAACGGTGTTCCAACGGTGTAAACACTTAAAGGGACTAGATACAGGGACTAGTCCCCTCCTAATGCAATAAGGCCAACGGTATTCCAACGGTGAGAAAAAAAAGTGTTTTCGACAGTAAAAAAGCATGGAATCAATCGAGGCGTTGTATGGCAAAATGATTGACCGATATAAAAAACAACTGTATGATGACTGTAAATCTGAATTCAATTTCTCAGCAATCCTCCAGTAAAACGTTAAAAAAATAACGGCATATTACAGCTAAAATACAGTTCTAAAAGGATCTAATAAGTTTATTGCGTATTTCAAAACGGAACTATTACAAAACTACCCCGCACAGTAAGGCCAAAAGCGTCATACGATCTTAAAACACCAGTATGGTGACTTTAAAATTGGATAAAATTTCGCAGCAATGCTACAGTGAAAAGTTAATGGAATAACAGCATTCTAGACCTCTGAAACATATGTTAAAGAATGTCTAAAGTTTATTAAGTATATCGAAGCGGAACTATTAAAACATTTCAGCCAATTGGGGCACTGTATGGCCAAAACGATTGACCGATATAAAAAACAACTGTGTGATGACTGTAAAACTGAATTTAATTTCTCAGCAATACTACAGTAAGAAGTTAATAGAATAACGGTATTCAAGACCTAATATACTGTTCTAAAAGGATTTATTAAGTTTATTGGTATTTACAAAACGGAACTATTAAAAAATTTTCCCGTTAACTTGCGCGCAGTAAGGCCTAAACCATCATCCGATCTTAAAACACCAGTATGGTGACTGTAAAATTCAATTGAATTTCTCAGCAATCCTAGGGTAAAAAGTCAATAGAATAACAGCATTCTAGTCCTATGATATATATCTCCGATGGAGGCCTTGGTATCGTTACTCTTGAGCTTCATGTCCTGTTGATGAAGATCAAGCGCATTGACCGACTCTGCGCCAGCAATGACCCAGTGATCAGGTCGATGCTGTCAATAGACGGTGCCGAGTCCCTATTTGCTAGGCAAAGGTTAAAGGTAATTAGTAGACACTGGCTTCTCCAAATGAATCCTGAAGAAACTGATCTACTGCAAACAAGATTGAGAGAAGGACACGAAGCTGTAAAGGAACCTCCGCGCAGTAAGGCCAAAACAATCTTCCGATCCAGAGAACTACTTTTATAGACACTAGCCAATTTTTTTAATATATTGAATAAAAGTCACAATTAGACTTTCCTTCTGCATGAATTTTTTTTCCTTTATCTTCTTCTTTGCACGAATTTTTTTTCTTGGCATTTACCCTTGCAGGAATTTTTTTGGGGTCCCCCCCCCCTCCCCAGGGGGAAACAGAGACCTCTTGAAATTTTTCCAAAAAACAAAAACCCGATTCATCGAAGTCTGCGAACACACCAAGTCAAGGAGTTGAAGAGCGTTAAAATACAATTTGGGTTCATGTTAGATTTTCAATGAATCGAGACGAAGAAGCTCGAATCATGGAGCATTATTTTAATCGGATGCAGCCAGCAATCTTGAACGAACACAACATTGATACATTGAACTATTTGTTAAATCAGTTCATTAATGAAGTAAAAGGCGAGATTGAAGCCTGGACTCAAAGAGGATCGGGCTGGGTAGTGGATGAAATCTTGGAAGCTTACATCAACGTGGCGCGCTATGAGCCGCTGCGGGGTGGAAGCTACATGGACCTACCCAAAAAGCTGAAAAACAAGAATGCATATCAATGTGCAAAACAGAGATAACCAGTGCCTGAGATGGGCCATTCGTGCTGCCTTATTTCCACCAGCAGTAGGAAACAAAGTGACAAGACCATCAAGCTACTCGACATAAGATGGCTTGGATTTCACAGGCATTGATTTTCCCACACCTGTCAAACAGATCGACAGGCTGGAGAGGCAGAATCCCAACCTTGCACTAAATGTTTTCCGATGGGAAAACAATAGAGTCATCGTCCACAGGATCACTGAAAAAGGATGGGACACCCCGACAATTAATCTGATGTTGACAACGCAAGGCAACAACACGCATTACAGCTGGGTGAAAAGACTGACGGCCTTACTGTATGACCAAAACAGACACAATGAAAGTAAACATTTCTGCGAACGCTGCCTGCATGGGTATCAAAGAATCGATCCGCTTGAAAGACACAAACCAGAGTGCAAAGGGCTGCTGAAGAACCCGACCGGAACGGAGATGCCGAAAGAAGGAGAAAACAAGATGACTTTCATGAACCATCACAAGCAGATGAAGGCACCATATGTAGTTTACGCAGACTTCGAATGTGTGCTCAGAAAGATCGAGGGATGCGAGCCTGCCCCGAATTCTAGCTACACAGTGAAAACAGAGAAGCACGAGCCATGCGGTTTTTTGTACATGGTCGTGAGGAGCGATGGCACGATTTATGGCCCGTTCACATACAGAGGTGAAGACGCAGTGTACGTGTTTCTCGTATGGCTCCAGAACCATGAAAGAGAAATGTGAGAAGACATGGCAAACAACAGGCCGCTGGTAATGACTCCCGAGGACTGGCAAAAACACAGGAATGCGAACGAGTGCCACATCTGCAACAAGGCCCTCTTAAAAGACTCGGTCGGCGTGCACGACCCATACTCTGGAAAATATTGCGGGCAAGGCCACAAAAGATGTTTCTTTAAAACCGGTGAAGCAGCCGAAAGACTAAATCGACCAATGGATTGCAAACAACCAGGAGACGTGCCTGTTCTGTGCAGACCTGCTGCTTGTGGCGAATTACAAAGATTCAGTGCGGGACCACGACCACCTGACAGGAAGATATCGAGACGCAGCCCACAATGACTGCAACTTCAAGCTGAAACTGAACGCGAAAACGACGCCAATCCCAGTTTTCTTCCACAACCTGAAAGGATACGATGGGCATTTGCTGATGCAAGCGATGGCGAGGGTGCAGGGTGAAATAAAATGCATCCCAACAAACACAGAAAAATACATCTCATTCTCACTGGGAAATCTGAGATTCGTCGACAGCGTGAATTTCCTGCTGAGCAGCTTAAACAAGCTGGTGAAGGGCAGCGATGAGTTACCGATCTTGCAAAAGATCTTCCCGCAAGAGAACAAGCTGCTTGTGAAAAAGGGCATCTACCCATACGAGTACATGGACTCTTTGAAAGGTTCCAAGAAACCAAACTGCCAGAGAAAGAGAAGTTTTACTCGAGCTTGAGTGGAAAAGGAATCACGGATGAAGAGTATCAGCACGCGCAGGTGGTCTGGGAGAAGTTCAAGTGCAAAATCTTGGAGACTACCATAACCTGTACGTGACAACAGACGTGCTGCTGCTGGCAGACGTGTTTGAGAAGCTCAGAAAGATACGCCAAGAAAAGTACGGTCTAGACCCTGCGCATTACTACAACGCGCCAGGATTGAGCTGGGACGCCCTCTTGAAAAAGACAGGCACCGAGCTAGACCTGCTGACAGATCTGGACATGCACTTGTTCATCGAGCAGGAATACGTGGCGGCATCTCGATGGTGAGCAAACGGCACGCAAAGGCAAACAACCCACTGGTCGAAGGATACAACCCAAACGAACCAACGAACTATATCACCTATCTAGACGCGAACAACCTCTACGGCTGGGCGATGAGCCTACCACTGTCGAAGAGTAATTTTCACTGGAAGCGTGTCATGCCCACGGAAGAGCAGAGCAAGAAGATGAAGCGGGATTTAAAGAAAGGCTGGATTCTGGAAGTCGACCTTGAATACCCGGCATACCTGCACGACCTGCACAACGATTATCCACTTGCGCCAGAAAAGAAGGCAATAAACCCCGAGACGATGTCAGGTTACCAGCGACGGCTGATGGCGGACTTAGATTTGTCGATGCCGGAAACAGACAAGCTAGTGCTGACACTGGAACACAAAGAAAAGTAAATGGTCCATTACAAGAACTTGCAGTTTTACCTCCGCCAGGGAATGCGTCTGAAAAAGGTGCACAGAGTGCTAGAGTTCGACCAAGAGCCCTGGATGGAGCCATACATCAGGATGAACACGGAGTTTCGCAAGCAGGCGAAAACTGACTTCAAGACAGATTTCTACAAGCTGATGAACAACTCAGTGTTTGGAAAAACGATAGAGAACCTGAGAAACCGCACCGACGTGAAAATTGTGAGGAGTTGGGAAATGGACAAGATCCGCAAGCTGGTGTCCAGCCCATCTTACGGCAGGTACAACGTCTTTGGAAACGACATGGCATAAAAACGCGGCTGGTGCTGAACAAGCCTGTGTACACAGGCATGACAATCCTCGAGAACAGCAAGATCTTGATGTACGACTACTTCTACAACCACCTGAAAGCAAGATATGGGTCGAAGTGCGAGCTGATCTACACAGACACAGACAGCCTGCTCTTGAACATCCAGACGGGAGACGTCTACCAAGACATGAAGGAAGACCTGTGGATGTATGACACAAGCAACTACCCCCAAGACCACCCACTTTACGACGACAAAAACAAAAAGGTGCTGGGCAAGATGAAAGACGAGTGCGGAGGCACAGCGATAGAGGAAGTGTTGGCGGTAAGGCCGAAGATGTACTCGATCAGAAAAGCAGGCAGAAGCAGCATAAGGAAGGCGAAGAGGGTGAAAAAAAAATGTGATTGATAAAGAAATCACACACGAGCACTACAAAGAAGCGCTGTTTGGGAGGAAACAGTTCATGCACAAAATGAAAATCTTGCAGAGTGAGGGCCACGAGATGTACGGAATGTGCATGAACAAGATCTCGATCTCACCATTTGACACAAAGCGCTGGATAGCGGATGATGGAGTCAACACGCTAGCGTACGGGCACATCAGGCTGGCGGCAGCTGGGTATTAGGCGGCACGACCAACAGCTCTTCACGAACAAAGCCACGCTTGGGCCCATCAGACAAGTAATAGACAACGGGCTCATCAGGCTTGGTCACATTTCTTTCAATCTGGTGGACTTTTAAAGACCAGATAGGGTCAGTGGCTCTTTTGGTGCCACCTTCAAGTTCGCCAGGCTGATACAAATATCTCACATTGACGAGAGGGGGTATTTCTTTTCTTTCAATCCAACAGGCCTGGAGTACTTCGTTGACGGCTTGGAGGCGACGGCTTTCTCTTTGATCGCAACGGCTGGCTTTTTATCGGTGAGGCTGGTCACCTCATTGTTCAGCGCCCATACAACGTCAGGAAGCCTTTTGACCCATGCAGTTCAACAGCATACTGATGGCCAAACAGGCCCTCGGCCAGCGTGCGGTTGAAACGCTTGACAATGGCCTGATCTCTGTGAATTTCAGTGCGACCGCGGCGAATGTATGTTTTGTGGCTTTCCATTTCCTTTGTCACCGCTCTCATGAACTCGCGGCCAGGGTCAACCTGCAGCATCTGAGGCCAAGACAGAGGGACTGCGCCTGTAAATGAAGTGGAAAGCCTTCGCGACCTCGGCAGAGTCTTTGGAGGTCAGAGGCTCGGCTTCTTTGAAACGGCTAGCAACGTCGACAACAGTCAGCGCATATTTGTAAACCTTCCTGCCACGAGGAAGCTTGTCATGTGGCAGAAAAAGAAGGTCCGCTTGGTGGACCGAGTCGAAAGACGCCACGTCAAATTTCAGGCGAGGGACGTGTCGCGGCGCGGGAAGATAGATCTGCCAGAGAGCCTGCTTGATGAGCCACCGCTTGGCGACATCTTCAGACACGTTCGCGGCGTCGGCCAATTTTTTGATGGCGGAGATGCCTTTCCAGTAGCCCTGGGGACTGTAGTAGATTTTGGCGAGCTTGGCCTCCATTATTGATGAAGCGAAAAAAGGTTAAAAGAAAACGAAAAGCCGCGAATCCAAGCGCAAGCGCGCTGCCATCGACAAAAAGAAGCTCGCCCTGTTTCTGCAGCTCGCTGGGCTGGTACATGTCCGAGAACTTCGGCTCTTTGGGCATCATCAACCGGTAGTCGGGGTGCGCCTGGTTGTAAAGCTTGAACGCGTAATCGGTGTTCGTGAAGTTCTGCTTTGCCTGATCTTTGATTTCTCTGTTGGTTTCAATCCAGTCGAGGAGCTGCGTGCGCTCACGAGTGTATTTTGCCATGGCCGACTGATAAGCTTCCAGGGCTTTATCATGGCGCGTTTTCTCTGCCAACGCGGCCTGGCCATTGTCGCCGGCCAGATATTTGGCAAGATAGTTGCCGCCGGTGAAAGCCGCAGCATTGAGAATAGCACCACCCGCCATTATCGCAATGCTAGCCATTTTATGAAAAGATCATATTTTTCAATTCGGAAGGATCTTCTGATCTTCCAGATACTGTCTCAGCGCAATGCTGCCTGCCATCACAGCGGTGAATTTTGCATAGTTCATGATGTTGGCGCTGGGGTCGGCCGTCATGTTCTCTTTCAAGACCTCTTTTGAAATCCAGCCGATGCCCGCGGCCAACCCAGTCAGAGTTGCAGCATCCATGATCATTTTCACGAGCTTGTTGTCAGACATGGTTATATATTCACAGAAAATATTTTTTTTAATTCATTTCTCTGCAAGACTCACACAAAACCTTCTCATATCCCAGTTCGTTGCCGTCAACAATATAACGGCTTCCGCAATCTTCACACACGGCCATTGAGATGACATTCAAAGTGTATTCATCTGGAAAAGTAGAAATTATATGCCAGGCCATTTTGAAAGATTTCAGTGTGAAGTTAACCCAGACAAAAGCTGTTTCGCCAACGGCAGCACCTTTGATGAAGGCAAGTGGGATGTCAACCTTTCGCATTATAAAAAGAGGGATGAAAGTTCAATTATTGTTTTTTAATCCATGGGGCGGATGCCTCCTCTTTTTTGAGTCGCGATAAGTTGAGGGGCAACATTGGCAGGTTGAGGGGCGACATCGACAGGTGGGGAGGGGGGGGGGTGGCTTGGCGAATAGGGCTTTTATCTCTTCACGTTTGTTGTAGATCCCCCACAATGAGACGAGAATGCTTATGACACTCAGCCATTGTGTTGTTGTGAGAACGTTTCTGGTGCTTTCAACAGGTGGGTCAGCCACTAGTGCGGCCACCGGTGCAGCCACTGGTGGGCCTGATTTTTTCTGATTTGCAATGATTATCTGAGCCTCAGCTAAGGCCTTTTTCTGCGCCTTTCGCGAGCCTGTCTTGTTTTCTCAGCGACGGCTTTGCCGGCAGCAACCCGTTTTGGGTTTTTTGGTTTTGTGGTTGGTGTTGGTGAAGTCACCTGTTGAGTAGTGTCGACAGGTTGTTCATTCTTTGAGTCAGCCATTGGATATAAGTAGTCAACAAAAAATATTTAATTGGAAATTTCTCAGCAATGTTCACCAATTATTGCGGAGTTACTGAACATTTCTCAGCTTTGTCTACCTCATCTAGCCCAGCAAGTGGATACCCATCAGAATCACGAGATGATTTTGCATTTTCCGCGCTGAAATCGACATGTTTCGCGGTGATCAGAAACACGTTAGCCACCGCTAGCATACGACCGCATCTCAGCGCAACGCCGCCAGACAGTTCTGACAGCTCTTTCGTGATGATGTAATCGTTCTTCAGATCATTCTGCAGGGCGTCGGTATCTTTTATTTTTACCGCAAAGCCGAGCGCTTTTATGGCAAATGACAGAAAACCTTCAATCAAGGTTTCAGTGGTTTTGACGCCGACGTAGGTCTCGTACCTTTTGTAGGCCCTCATGACGTCTTTGTCTGATATTCGCCCCACTTGTTCGTGTGTGAACTGTGTGCCAATTGTTTCTTTTCATTTGCCTGAAGAAACAAGGATCGCAAGTTGCTCACGGAGAGCTGGAATGTCTGGGCCAGGTGCCGTAGCAGGAGAACTTGTCGGCTCAGCTTCCAGCAGGTTCATTACTTCAGCCATCATGGGGTCGTTTTGTTTCGCCATTATATTTTTTCACATCTTTTTTCAAAAGACAAAAAATGAGCAAGCTGCTCATTAGAACTTATTGACTCTTCTTTTTTCGCGCCGCAAATTCAACTCATTTTGCAAACTTGAAGACAGGATAGTCGTAGCCTTTTCCAGAAGGCAGAGTCCCCTGGTATTTGACGAAACTCGTTTCTGATCGTTGCTTCAGGTCCCAAAACAAAGACGCGGGAGAATAGAACATCTTCACACCTTCTTGTGTTTCAAGCGTGATCACACGTATCGGCCTGCCATATTCGTTTGTCCCACGATGTTCAATATTGTGAAACTTGTAGATACCGGGGGTCATAGTCCGCCAGCTCAAGATTTCTTCAGCCTCTTCGAATTGCAACTGTTGCTCCATGTTACCAAAGTGCTGCCTTTCTTCAATACGAAAGGGATGGCGAAGGGAGATAATCAAATGGGCAAACTTGCGCTCTTTCAGCCTTGCAACTATCTGCTTGATTTCGTCACGTGAAAGCTCGCAGACGTAATCTTCGAAGATGGACTTCCTGGTTCTGGCCGAGGGCGTGTAAAAAAGGATGATTGCCGCCAGATTTTCACGGAAAGGTTTCGCGATGCTGCTGGGTCAGCACCCACACGCTGATGCCTTCGTGGCGAGCCGAAAAGTTGAGCCTGATGAGCTCTCCTGTCCTACCTTTCATGTCTTTCGATGAAGCGCAGTCGTCAAGTATGATGAGAGTGTTGGTTCCCTCAAAAATCAAGCTGGCTGATTTCAACCAGACTTGGACCTGGTGCTGCTCGCAGATGATGACATACAGACTTGGGTCTCTCTCAGCGAACCGGTAGAGTGTCTTGTTGTGGGTGAATGTTGGACAGATGAGCACAACGTAATCAAAGCAAAGGCGGAATCTGCAGAAGAGCTAGTTTACGAGAAACTGCGTCTTGCCAGAGTTTGTCGGCCCGACGATGAGCATATTGAAGGGGATGTTGCCAGGGTCCATTTTAATTCTGCACAGATTCCAGCTGTTTATTCATTATGTTCAACTGGGCATCGGAAATGATAAAAATGTGGCAGTTCACAGTTCCGGAACCCTTTGCGTCTCTCTTGATTTCTAGCTGGACGCCGTCTGTTGAGTTGACGAGATGCGTGCCGCTGCCATGCATTTTTTGGCTGGCCATGGAGCGCATATCGATCAGAAGGCCGAACTTGTTCTCGGCATAGAACTTCTTTAGAGTCATTAACTGGGGCTTGTGCTCTTCTTTCATGAAGTATCGGCTGACCTCCGCCCAAATGTCTTGGCTTTCGATGCCGTTGTTGTACAGCATGTTGGGCGTGCCGTTGATCGTGATGCTGAATTTCTTCAGGTCGGGGAAGACGTATTTTTCAGAATCTCTTGTGCCCGCGGTGTAGGGCTCGATGAACAAGAGCAGGATGCCCTTCAACGACCTCCTTTGAGGGCTGACTTTGATGTTGATCCTCGTTTCTGCGTCTTTTTTTATCACGTGGTCATAGAGAAACTCTCTGCCACTTTCGTAATCCATGCTCGTTTGGTCGGCCAGCATCTTGCTTCTTATCATTTCATACTGGAGCTGGATGTTGGTCAGCTTGTATTTCAGCTTAGTTGGGTCGGAGCCTTTGACCACCTCATCGGCTGGCGCGTCACTTCAAATACAAGGTCGTGGGTCAGGGCCTGTGGATAGAAAACGCCGTGGTCTTTCAAGATCTCATGGTCGAGGTTGATGCGATATTTGCACAAATCTTCGCTCTGGATGCCTTCAGGCACCATGTTGTCGAGCTTTTCTCCAGGCAAGAAGAGGTCGCCGAATGTGCTGTAGATATCGTAGTTATTCGTGTCTTGCAGGGTTTGGCCCGAGAACTTCACGTGCAGATTTTTCATGAGCGCCCGCGAAATGTTTTGGACGAGAAAGTTGTTGGGGAAAGGTCGATGTCAAAGCGCAGCACGAGAGAGCCTGGTACGATGACCTCGTTCGCATTCAGCTTGGGCACGAAGACATTCAGCTTCTCGCCGGGGTTCGCTTCCGAAGGGTTGAAAGTGATGCGATTGACGATGCGTTTTGCCTTCATGGCGCCCCCTGTCTTTTTTGTTTGTCGGAGGTCTTGCGACACCTCCCCTCTCATCCGTTCAAGTTGTTTTTTGAACTCAGACATTGTATACTTCAAGTAGAAATAAATTTCTAATTGAAAATTGTGTTGATAAAAATATATTGTAATGGCCGAAGGCGGTGAAACAACGACATATGAAAACCCTGCTTATGACCCATCGTGCGCCGATGATGATTATGAACCCTCTGAGGATGATTTTCTTAGAGCTTTTAGTGAAACAACGCCCTTCACTCCAAACGGGGCATCCACACCGGCTCCTGGCGGCGAACCAATCAAAATGCATACAATGCAATACGAGCAGAGCGGGCTGCCTGATGAATCTTATTTAGAAACGCCTCTTCTTGGAGACTTTTTTCAATCTGATGACAAAGAAAAAAATATTCAAAATGCAAAAGATAGAATAAAATATTTTAAACCGGATGCTGATTTTAGTAAAATTGACCCAATTGGTTTTAGTAAAAGGGGCAATCAATCAGAAATCGTTACATTTGGATCAAAAGGGGGCGAGAGCAAAATTTTCAAGAAAGATGGAACCCTTCGCAAAAGCTTCACAGATAAATTTTCAAGCTGTGGGGCCCGATGCTAAAGATATAACTGATCAATACAATGATGAAGTCCAAGAACAGCGCCAAAGATTGGCAGAAGCTCAAGAGCAGGAAAGACGGGCTAATGCCCTGGCCGCAGAAAAAGAAAAAAAAGAACAAGAGATGCAAAATCTTAGACAGAAAACTGAAAGAATACAAGCATGGATTGATGCCCTTCAAGATGAACATGGAAGCAATCTTGAAAGTGAAACAGAACTGAATAGGCAAAAGCAATTGAAAAAAAATT
Organism: Micromussa lordhowensis; assembly: GCA_964020085.1. Taxonomy (NCBI): domain Eukaryota; kingdom Metazoa; phylum Cnidaria; class Anthozoa; order Scleractinia; family Lobophylliidae; genus Micromussa; species Micromussa lordhowensis. The sequence goes on from CAXHUQ010000293.1 coordinate 23,430, forward strand.
ATCAAACCAGGTTTGAAAATAAGAAAAAAGAAGTGGCTGCGCTTGAAAAAAAATAAAAAAATAGAGAAAGCACAAGAAAAGGCTGAAAAAGAAAGAAAAAAGCTTGCTGAAATGGAAAGAAAAAGAAACACATTAGAAGAAAGGCTGAACAGCACAAAACCCTTAGATGATCTTAATGACAGAGAAAGCGAGCTAAAGCTTCAAAATGAAGAGGACCAGGCAATCATCCAAGATGAAAACGCCTCGCCCTCAGAAAGAGAAGCTGCAGAGGTGCGAGTTGCAGAAAGAAACGAAGAGCTAGGCCGGTTGCAAACACAGATTGAAGAAAGAGAAGCTGCAATGCCGCTCCGAGAAAGGATCCGAGAGATCTTCAAAAAATATGGCGTGACAGTGGCGGCCATCTTTCTAGCCGCCGGCATTACAATCGGGGCCGTTGCTGGGACAATCACAAAAGCTCTGAAAACTCTCCGAAAACAAATTGGAAATGATCTCAAAGCTATTGGCGCACAAGCTGCTTCTGCGCTGCCTGGGCTGATCGGCTCGATCGTCAGCTTCCTTTTCAAAGCTGCGGGGCAGGTGATCAGCTATCTTGCGGAGCACACATGGCTCCTGATTCTCGCGGTGGTTGTTTTTGTTGTTGAAAAATACCTCAAGCGTCAACGCGATGCCATAAACAGCAAAGCCACAACTGCGACCCCGCCAATAATTAGGTTTCCTCAATTTCTGGCCTCTGCGTGTCTGCGGTTATTTTCTTTTCTTTAGAGGCCGGCTTCGGTTCTTGCGCTGCCATGGCGGATTTGTGGATCGGGTTTGATGGATGGTTATTGGGCGGGTTTATTTTTGACGGTTCTCCGTCCATCAGTTTGAGGCCTGCTTTTTTTGTGCCTGGGTTCACATCATTGTTCACTCCCAGTCTCATTCCAGAGATCGCCTGTTTGAGTTTGTTGTTGTAGCCCTCCGTGCTTTCCGTGTTGATGACCATTCTCGCCGACATCAGCCATGCGCCCGGGCACACGGCGAGATTCAGCCTGACCTTCGCTTGATCCACCGCGAGCTGGTATCTTTTCACCCTTTGCGCCAAGTCCGGCTGTTTGATGGCGTCCTCCATCAGTTTCAGGAACTCTGTCTGGGCCTCTTTTGCCCTCCCGCCTTCTCCAAGGATGCTGCTCTGAATGTTGACTTGCGCGTCCAAAATGCAGTAAACGAACGCCTCGATTGACTGGTTGATGCGCGAAAGCCCTGCCTGTGCCAAACCTGCCGCCGTTTTGGGGGCAAACCAGTCGTACTGCGTGTTTGCGACAGGGTCCGGGGCGGATGTACGAAATCCGGTTTCCATTGATCGCTTTTCCGCCTTCATCGCTGAATTTCATCCATCCCAGGTATTTGAAATCGAGCTGCATCTCACCATTGACTCTTCCCAGCCCGTGGTTTTTTCCTGTTGTGAAGCGAAAATTGCTCGATGGGTCAACCCCAAACTCGGCACATATCCTTTTGTAAGAGGCCACGTCGTAGTGGTTGTGAAATTGGTTGAACGTGGGGTCTCCCGGCAGAGCGCTCATGCTCTGGACGCCGCCAATCTGGAACAAAATCCGCCTGACTGTAAAATATACATAAAACTGGTAGAAAGCCCTTATCTGTGGCGCTAGTGAGAGGCCGCTGTCGAAGATTTCGCGAGAAATGCCGCAGCCCTGAGTCGCGCAAAACACCGCGAAATTCAGCTGTTGGGGCCAGTACTTCATTTTCGGGCCGCCAAGCCAGTTTTTCGATTCGGCAGACCCCGTGTGCGCGAGGATGGTTTCTTTGAATATGTCGCGGAACTTTGTCGTGAAAAATTACTCTGGCGTCGCATAGATCTTCATCTGGCCGCTGTAGAGTTTGCCAAGGATTGAGCCGGGTGATTCTGTGAAATTCACCACCGGGATTGGCAATGGCCTTTTTGTTTTGAGCTGCGACAGCTGATAAGGAAAGCCATCCACGCCAGCCAAACCGAGCGCGGTTTTCATCCGCTGGCTCCAATATTTTCTGTCTGAGCCGAATACGCTCTGCAGAGACCCCGGTCCCTCTTTGAAAAACATTTCTGCACTTATGTTGTGCCCATCATCATATATTTGTGCCATGAATTGGCCCTTGTCCACGTTCGGAAACTGATTTGTGAATTGTGTCCACGCGGTCTTTCTTGCCGCGTCTATTTTGGCATTTGTCGCTGCCTGTTTTAAGTCTGCGCTTGAAAACCCAGCAGGCAACATGTTGTCTCGTGGTTGTCGCGCCATTTAAATATTTTTTTTATTTTTATCTAATATAAAATGGTTGTTCTCACAATTGTCGCGCGAAAAAACGGAGAGACCGTGTTCTTTGACGTGCCGTTTCCCAAAGTTTCATTCCATGAAACTGTTGTCATTGCGATTTGTACAATTCTTGGCATAATTTGACAAGAGTTGGGCAATTATAAAAAGAAATGACATAATTTTGTCTTTACCTGCGGGGCACTACACGCTTGAAAACCTCACAGAAGAGCTAATAGAAGGGCTTGAGCGTTTCAGAGGCTTAATAAAATTAAAAGTAAAAACAAAAAATACTCCAAATTCTGCGCTGAAGATAATAAACTGGGAAACAAAAAAAAAACAGAAAATATTGACATTAGTCATGATTTAGCAAGATTGTTTGGTACTTCTACTTCATTCAGAGAAGAGTTTCCTTCTACTTATTACATTCATTGCGATCTCATTGACGGAGACCAAAACATTTTGAACAAGAAAAGATCTGAAGTTTTGGCTAAGTTAAATGTTAGAGGCAAGCCTTATGAAAAGGTTACCTATGAGGCTTCTCCACAGCAACCTTTTCGTGATTGTTCGACAGACACTCATATAAGCAATATAACAGTAAGTGTCAGAGATGAAATGGCAATCTGTTTGATTTCAATGGCTTGCCTCTCGAATTTGAATTGGAGATAAATTAAATTTCTATTTATATGGCGAATATTCTGCAGTCTGCGCGACATGAATCTCTGTATCCACAACTGCAGCCCGACTTCAGGATTCAAAAAGTCAATGACATCTCGGCTGATCTGAACAAAAAAGTTGAACACTATCGTAAGGTTGCGAAGAAATATAAACATGCCAAGAAGGTTGTCAACTGGAGTGCCGGTGGTTCTAGTGTTCTTTCAGCAGTGTTTTCAAGCGCCAGTTTGGCTCCGCTCTTTCTATTGTTGGCCTGGCGGCTACAATACCGCTTGGCGGTCTCGGAGGAGGCTTTGCTCTTGCTTCTTCAGGGTTAATCATCGCCAGCAAAAAGCTCGACTCTAAGATTAAAAAACATCAAGAGATTGTCACACTGGCCATTGCGAAACGCGACACAGTTGATCGGCTTCTTTCTAAAGCCCTTGCAGACAATCAGATATCCGACAGTGAGTTTCAGTTAATCATGGATGAATTTTCGCAGTACAATGTGCTTAAACAGGCTGTCAGGGCTAAAATCACTCAGCAGTCGTCTAAGCCTGATGTTGAGAAGATCAGAAAAGAAGAACGAAGCAAGGTCGAGGCAGAGTTTCGAAAAAAATTAAACTCACTTGCCGCCGTTTAGAATTAACATATGAGAAAATTAATTCAGGCTTTCATTTTAGCGTGACATCTGTCACGCGTGACGTTGTGTGACACGTCACGAAAAATGACAAAACCCTTGTCGGGGGTGCTCGGTGGCTGTTACTTGCCTAGCCGCGGCTAGGTCTTTTCCCCCCGCTGACAAGGCGGGTGTCCCTCCCGTTTAACCTCCGGGACAGAGGTTTGAGCTACCCCGAGGAGGGATCTCTGAGCACCCCTAGTTATCTACTGGGCCAGGGTGGGTTCACCCGGGGGCTATCGCCGTAGACGGCCTCACCCCACTACCCCTAACAAGCGTCTGCACGTGCCGTGTAAGGAATCAAGGGGTGGCCATCCCCCACATCCAAAAGCACCACCATTTGCTTGCTGTTTTCCTATTGGCACAAATAAAATATTTATATTGCACCGGCCCGGTTTTGTAAGACATGTGGGACACTTTTTTAGAACGCATGCGCTTTTTTTGTTTGAATAAATAACAAATAAGTTAATACGATGATTGTTTCATTTCACGTTGTTTGCTTGATAATCTACGAAACTTTCGCTTCCTGCTTGGCAGAAAGAGGCCAGAGATATTGCATTTGAAGTCGTTCAAGCAATAGAAGCAAAAAAAGATGAAACGGCGGTTTAATGCATTACGTTATGCATCAAATATTTGCGCTTCACACTTGAAAACACGACACAAAATTTGCATATGTTGGCAAGAATATTTAATCAGCTTCCAGAAGCGTTGTTAGTCGAAGTCTTCACGTGCCAGTCGTCGTCTTTCAGAAGAATATTGACAAGCTGTTGTGGTGGCAAACGCTTCATAGCTTCGACGGCTTCTTCTGGTAAGAACAATATTTTTTATCGTTGTTCGGCACACATTTAAAAAATGATGTAATCTCCGCTTTTGTTTCTCTTTTGTGTGTTCCATATTTCAGCTTTCTTTCGCTTTGATCTGTCAGTCCTTTTCTTCCTCTGCCCATTTACAATACCGTCACATTATTTTCTTCAACTAAATAAAATTCTGGGGCAAGTTACACACATGTATAAGGGGGGTTCTGGGGACGGGGTTCTGAGGCACCCTCCGGCGAGCTGGCGAGTCGGAGGGTGCCCCAGAATTCTGGCCCCAGAACCCCCCTTATACATGTGTGTTTATTTGTAAATTTCAATTTACATGTTGGGATTTTGTAAATTAAATTTACAGGAAATTTACAGCCTTTGATACAGCATGTAAATGTTCTGTAAATACTGATTTACATTGTCTTTTTCTACAATCATTATTTGAAGAACATGTAAAAACCTGTAAATTATTTTACTCACTTTTACAGTATCTTCCGTTGTACAAAACATGTAAATGGCTTTACTTAACCCTGTAAAAAGGTGTAAACAATTCTGAATGCTACACAAGGTCTGGAAATGCTACGTTTGAAACCCTGTAAAAACCATGTAAATGGAAAAAGGGGGCATGTAAGAAACATGTAAGAAACATGTAAATGAAAAAATGGGGGCCTGTATGAAACATGTAAAAAACATGTAAATGAATAAACGCGGACCTGTATGAAACATGTAAAAAGCATGTAAATGAAAAAAGGGGGCCTACATGAAACATGTAAAAAACATGTGAATGAAGAAAGGGGGCCTGTATGAAATATATAAAAAAAAAACATGCAAATGAAAAAAGGGAGCCTGTACAGAAAGATGTAAAAAAAACCTGTAGATGAAAAAGGGGGCCTATAAGAAACATGCAAAAAAACATGTAAATCAAAAAAGAGGGTCTGTATGAAACATGTCAAAAATCCTGTAAAAAACATTAAACACCATTGAAACAAACAGGGAGCCTTTTAAAAATAGGTCAATGGAAAACTAGGGGGCCACGGGTGAGGGGACGAAGGTGGTGGCTCTTAATACCTGTGAAAACTAATGCAAATTAACAAAGGGGGCCTTGCAAAGGCTGTGACAACAATTTAAGTGAGACAAAGGGTGTTTCTAACTCTAAAAACGTGTTAATGTGAAATGGGTACTCTTAAAAAAAAGATCTAAATTTCAGAGAGGGTCTGTTTAAACCCTGCAAAAATTATGTAATGGAAAAGTGCGTGTCATTTCCGGGACCGCAGAGGCCATTAAATTTGAGCACTTTATAGGTGGCTTAGACGTAGAAGCCCGCATTGTGATGGTTTTCGGTCGTTTCGCTGCAAAACCGTTTTACTACAAGTCGATTCGCTACAAGCCAAAGTCAATTTGCTACACACGAAAGTCAATTCGCTACAAAAATAAAGTCGATTCGCTACAAGTATCAAGCCGATTCGCTACAGTGTTTCAACTCGATAAACATTTTTCACAAGAGATGGGCACGCCATAAAACAGCCGTCACAGTAATTTTAAAGTTCGAATACTCTAACATTTTGGCCTTAAATTTTTCCATTTTTCCATGATGTAAATCATTCTTTACAGTCTCTTTTGGATGATTTACATGTTAATTACATGTTATTTACATACTCTGTAAATTTTCAACTTTTCCAGTGTAAGTCCCACTTAAGAGATTCTAGATCGACCGATTTCAGATTTCTATAGGCAACGTTCTTAGTAGTCAAGCTAGGTTTGTCTGGCAGAAATGTACAATAAACAGATGCGTGGTAAGAGATAAAGCGATCAATTACAGGGGGCCCGTTTAAACACGGAGCGATCCTATAAAAGGCAAGGACACGCCCCATTGAAGCACTTTGTTAGCTTCTTGGGCAATGGTGGAAAGCCAGAATAACGGTCGCATAACATAGAAGTCGTGGAGAAATAGCATTTTTTTCCGTCAAACCAACAGCGTCATTTACGTAGAATAATAATACGGTAAATAAAAACACAGTGAAAATAAAACTTATATTACCACTATAGATAATGGCTTTGGAAGACCAAAAACCATGAATTATCTTCGTCGCTCCATGCAGAAAATTCAAATTTCGCCGCTAACTAAAATAACAAAGCTGATGCCTGCGAGATATCTGTTTCCATTTATCTCAGCATGCTGAGAACGAAGCGAAATCTCAGATGATGTGATTTTGGTTAGCCTGTGAACACAGACGAATTTTGGAATTTGGAATTTTGACGAATTTTAGGTTTATGAGCGTTTATATGATTGTGCAAACAAAATGCAAATTGAACAACAATTAGACTTGAGAAATTAAGCCAATCAAATTGACAGGCTGAACACCTCAGCCTCGTTATATAGGATCGCTCCGTGTTTAAGATGTTATGTTGTAAAAGATCCTGTAGTTTGACTGAATCAGGATCTTGGGGGAATAAGGGGAAATAACACGTCCGCTCTTCATTAACATTCATTACGTTGTTACAAATATTATATACTAATATTTGTTGCTATGCTTTACATTGTCATTGTTGTTTTTTTGCCCAAGTTTTGAAGTATTAGATTCATATTTCACAGAGCTAACCTGAACTCCAAACACTTGTTGCCCTATGAAGAAAACAAGGAAACGATAACGAGGGGAGGGCGAATCAAGCGGTCCTACAATCTAGCGTTTGACGAAATAGAGAGCAAGAGTTCCGCGAAACGTGCCAGATTGACCATACTGTGCCAGGCAGAGGGTAGTGGGGAAGATGTTGGAACGATGACAGAGGAAGAGAGAGAAGTTGAACAGCGTCAAGACCAGTTCTTAAGAACAGCAGAAAGATTAATTAATCCCTTGGCGAGAAAGAGACATGTCATCAGAGGAGAAAAAAAACCGGGGTGGAGGAAGTACATCGTTGATGAGACGAAATGGCCAGGAACTGTTCAGTGCTGCGGAAAAACCTTTTCCCGCAGTGGTTCGTTTAGATATCACGTAGACAAAGACCACGTGAAACATCGTAGATATTGCCTTGGCGGGTAAAGCCAATTTAAGAAAAAAGGCTCCTTTAGGAGCCAACTGCTCGAAAGTCAATGACCCGAATGCTCCAACTCATTTGTTAGGTACCACGAGGTACCACAGCTTTTTCCAGTTCTCCCAAACTTTCAGGAGTGTATCTTTAACTCGATAGAGACACGGAGTACATGTTTTTTCTTTTAGAAAACACTGGCTGAAACCTTTTAATAGTTCCGCTTGGATATACTTAATAAACTTTAGACATTCTTTAACATATGTTTCAGAGGTATAGAGTGCTGTTATTCCATTAACTTTTCACTGTAGCATTGCTGCGAAATTTTATCCAATTTTAAAGTCACCATACTGGTGTTTAGATCAGATGACGCTTTTGGTCTTACTGTGCGCCAGTTAACAGGGTAGTTTTGTAATAGTTCCGTTTTGAAATACGCAATAAACTTATTAGATCCTTTTAGAACTGTATATTAGGTGTAATATGCCGTTATTTTTTTTAACTTTTTACTGGAGGATTGCTGAGAAATTGAATTCAATTTTACAGTCATGATACTGCTGTTTTTTTATATCGGTCAATCGTTTTGCCATACAGCGCCCCAATTGGTTGAAATTTTTTAATAGTTCCGCTTTGATATACCCAATAAATTTTGTACATTCTTTAACATAGGTATCATAGGTCCACAATGCTGTTTTTCTATTGAGTTTTTACTCTGGCGTTGCTAAGAAATTTAATCCAATTTTTACAGTCACAAAAAGGAAGCAAACTTCAGGGAAAAAACATGCAGAACATTGTTTGACGCACGTAAACAAAACTGCATGCGAAATTTGGAGTATTTCTGACAAAGTTTATTTTTTAAGTAAAAACTCTAATGCCCTTTTTCCACTGAACCCTTCAATTATGCCTAATGATAACTGTTTTCAAGGTTACCTGCAGAATCACAAATGTGTTCATCCTGGACATTATTAGTAACAGGTTGAGCAAGAACAGCTGAAAAAAAAATTATATTAGGCTCTTAGAGCTAAGTGGCCTAAACCATTACATGAAATAATTTAAACTGCATGATGCAAGATGCAACACAATGAGAATTTAATCAAAGCTAGAACATGCAATCTCCTGCCCTTGGTTTTGGTTATAATCTTATAGCCTAGAAAATTAAGAGTTGATTAGCTTCTCACAACAGTGAACATGTGCCCCCAACAGGAGTCAAGCCCAGATATTTTAATCACTAGAACTCAGCTACATGTATAAAGCCCTGGCCAAACGGACTCGCAAGTAGTTGCAAGTAGTTGAACTTGTGTAGAGACCTGCGTTGGGTGGCTAAACAGACAGGAAAATTCCCTACAAGTACACGCAAGTCGCAAAAAAACCATTTCAAGGCAGACACTTCAATTATGTCATTGGCTTCCATCGACTTAGGTTGGGTGGCCAAACAGTGAAAAACTTGCATCGACTTGCATGCAAATTTGATCTCGAACAAAGTGACCGCAAGCCATCACAAGTCAATGCATGACGTTCCAATGATCTTCGCTTACCCCTTCCTCGAACTAACTGGGGTAAACAAACATTTATTTATCAAGCTGCAATGGAACAGTCTTCCAACTAACCTAAAAGAAACACATCTCTTATCTATCTTAAAATCCAAGCTAAAAACTTTTTAAAAAGATTTTGATTGAATTTTAAACTTTGCTATTTTAATTAGTTATTTTATTTTATTTTAATATTATTATTAATTTATTATTTAAGGTAATAAATTAAAATTAGTTAATGAGGGCCCCAATGAAAACCGCTGTGGCAAGTTGGGCTCCCTCATTAAATATTATCATTATCATTATCATTAATAATGCAAGTGCACGCAACCCTGGCCAAACAGAGTCGCAAGTAGACCCAAGTTTTCAACTTGAGTCTACTTACTACTCCATTTAGCCAGGGCTTAAGGGCACTGAGACAACCACACTAAGATGGGTATAATTTTGGCTATATAGTGGAAAGCTCCCATGAAGTCACTTACTCTGTGTAAGTATCTGTATGGCAAAATTTTACCTTATGGTAACACTATATACACAAGGGAAGGGAATTCACTTACCAGTTACTTCTGATTGTACTGAAAAAAATAAAAAAAAATCAGTAATATTCAAAGTCAAATTTAGAAGCTCAAGGGCATGTTTCTTCTGTTACAATTATTAATAATATGTTCCAACTGTCCAAAATATCAATCTCCTGCACTTCTCACTTTAGAATGTTCACAGCCTCTCTGACTATGCACACAAAAGAAACAGATACCCAGTCTAGTCTTCCATGTTTTGCTGGTGTCCAGTTCTCTCACGATTCCTTTTGTACATTCAACAATCGGATAAAAATACAGTATGAGAAAATAGAGAGCTGTGAACAGTCTATTCAACTTAGCAAAACTTACTTGAATTATTTGGAACAACCATCATGTCCACCTCTCCATGCCAAGCACAAGGATGGCCTACATACATGTCAATAAAATTAATGTTCTCATTAGCAGCGATCACAAACCTGGGTTTAAAACAAACACCTACTATGTACATACTGCTACAAAGAACAGGCAATATGCACCAAATGGAAATGAACCACCAATCTTCTGTAACTTAGATTAGATTTTTGTACAATAATTAAGGGCCTGGGGCTTGTTTCTTGAAGCTTCCGGTAATTACTGGGCCTTTTAAGCTGCAACCCACACAAAGGTCCACTCACCCCTAATATGGGAAGGAGGTTCACTGGTGCATTGAGAAACCTTGGTTAACGAATTCAAAGATGGAGAGTAAGTGAGTCCTTACGCCATGTTCACCCCATTGGCACTGCTTTGCAGTGGAGAATGACAATACATCACAGAAAATATTTTGTTCCAACCCCTAACAGCCTTTGACACAGATTCTGGGCACAAACTTATACGATACAAATTGATCACTCATGTTTGCATTGACGGCAAGACCAGATTGTTAATTTATGTTTCCTGCTGCAACAACAACAAGGGTGATAGAGTGCTCTCTTTGTTCCAAAAAGAAGTGGCACAGTGGGGACTACCTTCACGTGTTCGCTGTGACTACGGAATGGAAAATTTTTATGTTGGCCAATAGATGATGAACACCGTGGAGAGGGCTGAGGAAGCATCATCACTGGATCCTCAGTGCCCAACTCCAGAGTTGAAAGAGCTCAATGAGATGTCTACTCTGAGGTGTTGGTCTTTTATGCACGCATTTTTGAGGCAATGGAAGATGAAAGCATTCTTGACATATCTGATGATGAAAAAATTTAGCCTTCACCATGTCTATGTTCCCAGGATCAATAGATCTTTGAATGAGTTTATTCAGCAAATGAACAATCACCCACTTTCAACTGAGAACCAATCAACCTTACAGATGTGGGAACAGGGAATGTTAGAGAACATACATTTTGGGCACACTGCGCTTTCATCAGAAGAAATTGAAGATTTCGGGGTGGATTAAGGGGGTGCATTGTCAGTTGAGGAAGAAGATTACCAGGTTAATGTTATATCTCTACTGACCAACAGTGAACCCATATGTCAAGTCCACTGCAAAATGATGAGATTTGAAGAGTTAATATTTTTTAGCAATGTGTAGAGTTAATTCATTCTTTCTCTTAGTAGAATGTTTAGACCATGTAAACTAAGCAATATTGCCAGAGCAATGAGCAGATGGAAGATACCTGGATGTACAGTAGGCATTAGATATGTGTTCCATTTATGGAATAACTTAAAACAAGTAAAGGACAGCATTTTTATATTAGATTATTTCAATATTAGATTTCTGTACCAGTTTCAATAGAGGGCCACCGTATATGTTGTGGGTCTATTTTAACTAAGGTCAATTTTTTTCCATTGTTTAAAACTTATTTTAATACATCACTCTTCACAAAACAGAGGACAAGATTAATATTGAACCACAACATATATTTCAACAATGTCTAGTCATGGTCAACCAATGGGCCTGGTCATTGACTAAGATGTTTACTTTTTTGTCTCGGAAATAAGAGTATGCTTTCAGAACCAAGATGTAAAAACTTCACCTGTTTGTCAGGCAGTGCCTTGTAACAAATTCTACTTTGCCATGGATGATGAGAATCAACAATGAAAAACAACAATTCAGTTTGCTTAATTTGACCTGCTGCTATTGACAAAGAAACATCCCATAGAGGATATGTATGCTTGAATAAACACTGAACTTTACTCTCAGCATTCTATAATTCTTTGTTTATAACAATCTTCAAACTGAATTATTATTGTCAGTATCTTTAACATGCACCTAAAATGAACTCAACAGAAATGGCAGCAAAAATAGGAACAATGAACAGGAACCATGAATGATACTAGTGCAGGATTAACGTGCTAACACTGCCAATGCTGCTTGCATCAGTGGGGTCCACTGTTGTTCCAGTCATGTCAGTAAATGGTGTGGTGATAGACCAAGTCACCGTAGATGATATGCTGCTGCATGATGTTGAGATAATACAGGTAGGGGTAGAAGATGAACTGCTGCTAGACAATGTCATGTTCATCATGGTGGATATATTGGTGGCTACTACACTAGTTTTAGTCTGGTTAAATGGTATGCTGAAATTTGAGTACTTGAGCATATCATCACTTTCATCAAGAAGCTCAGCAAGTAGCCTTATGTAAATACATCCACTTGGGGCTATTGATTTTAGTAAAAACTTTGAGTCTATCCTCCTACCACTTGGGATGTTTGGGGCCACTAGCATTCCAGAGCAGTTCTTCATTATTTTGAAGCAGAATCCTTCCATCTGAGTGCCTTTCAACAACGCTGCCAACTCTTAGCTCTTTACCAGACCATTCCCTATTAACTTCAAAACCCGAGATTACTCATTTGGATTTCTCGAGTTTGATCTTTTCTGCTTTAAAAGGAACTCTGGGCGCCACCCCTATCATGCTCATATTCAACAACAATTACATCTTTTGACACAGTCAGTGACTCGCGTGGTCAACCAGCGGGACGCCAAGAAGGATACGGCGCAGGATGTATTGACCTTGAACCTGCACATGCAGTTGGAAATCTGCAGTGAAGTTCATCAACAGCGTTTTCTGAGCATGAACTGCTTGAGTTACATGGAGTTGGAACAAGAGCAGGGCTTGATCTTCTCACAACATTTGAAAACTGAGTTCTAGTTTCGATTGCACATTCTGCAATTCTGATAATTTCATCCTTCTGAGAATCATTCCAGGTGGAGCCCGATGCACCAGCCGCCATTTTCAACAAGGGTGAGCAACGGCTTTTGGGATTCCACTCAGCCTGCAATGCCGAATGGGATTTGCTAAGAGATTTGTGTAGAGGGAAAAAATAATTGATGAAAGGAAATGAAAAAATCTGAGACGGATAAAATTAATTCAAGACTTAGAAGTGAGAAATAATATGTAAAATACGTCAATGAAAATAATTCGGAGAGTAGAAATTATTATTTAAAAGAGACCACAAAATTAACTGGATGAAAAGTCTTATCAATAATATTCTGTTTCAGTAAAAATAATTAATAAATTTTCGACCGGAACAGACCCCATATTCTTTCGTAGAACTCCATTTAACAGTAGTCCATTTCATATTAGGATAACAGCTTTATCTGAGGGTACATACAGAGTGACAGTCCACAAAGTCCATTCACTAAGTGCACCATTTTGTAAAGTTGTTGTCCAATACTAGTAAAGACTTGTTAAGCTGTCCAAAGAATCTCAGCTTGGTGTGATACACCCAGCATACCTTTCAAGGAATTTTGTCAGCAGGAGGCTCCTATTCCAACATGTTAAGAAGAACATGCACAAGACAAAGGACCTGGATACCACAGGCTCACTAATATTAAAGTTATTTAATTTTTCAGTGTTGAACCATACCTCAATAAACTACTTTTCAATGGGTTATCAGTGTCATTGCAGGAAACTCAAAATGTTATTGTAACTGTTTAGTTACTGTAGTAGTGTAAGACCAGAAAAACAACTCTAAATAATGTTATCTTCAGAAGAAATATTTCATTACTGTATTATAGACCACTAACCAATGCCAAGTCCTGTCCAGGCGCTTGCAGCTACAGAAGCCACCCTTAACTTTGAGGGTCCTGAAGCAAGTACATGTAACTCCACTGATGATGCATGTTGGGAATTGAGGACAGTAATGCCTTTAGGACCCAGCAGAGGAGAAAAAATTCGCGGGCAATTACCACATTGCTGTCTATTTCTCTGTGATAGTCAGACAGATCATTTCTCACTTTCTCGATATCTTTCTCAGATAGTCTTTGCGAGGCATCCATTATATAATCAACTGTCCCCAGTGCAACTTTTAAGTCTTCAGGCTCTTCAACTTGTTGGCCTTGTTTCAACTCCTTTAATTTGTGTGCAAGCACTTTTTTACCTTTACCAAATAAGTCCCAGAAATTTACTCCAATACGCTGCCCATTCTAGTTAGAAAAAAATTACATTAAATTTAGAAAGGGGTGACCACCAGGAGTATATTCCACTGTAACATAACTCACAACACTGCTCAAATTGTAAGGTACGGAGCAACTTCAGAATACCCATTCACTCCATTTACATGTGTTGCTGTACTTTGAAGAACGAGGAATATAACAATAGTTGCCGTTATTATATGGCTACAGACTGTAGCTCCACAAGCAAGCAAGATGAACCAGATCGTGCAATGTGATTGGCTACCCGAGTGAGTAAGATGGAGCCATCTTGCCCCCTAGGGACTACCCACTGTATCCCGCAAGAAATTTCCCCGAAAGCCATATAATAAATCCTTTATTGACCCAAGTTTGTTCAGTAAAGATGGCTGGATATTGGCCTCGTTCTTTTTTTGCGAGTTATGGACGTCCACTTCGTCTCAGTCCATAAACATGCAAAAAAAAAGAACTTGGCCAATATCCAGCCATCTTGATCGAACAAACTTGGTCAATAACCCATATTTCTTATTCAATGAGATGCTAAGTTCAAAATTCATGCAAGCCATGGTTTTCTACACAAAAGGAAATCAAAAGCTTTTGGCTTCCACGAGACAACTTTAAAGACAATTTTTTTGCAAGCAAAAATCTAGCTTACTCTCCTCCGTAGCCGTTTTTTTGGATGTCACACAATGCTCCCCCCAAAGAAACGGCTGCTCACAACCGAACCACATTCTTTTCCTTTTGTATTTGTGGTTTGTTTGCACTCTGCTGAACAGCCCAATCACATAATAGCAAAGTGCCAATGATGTAAGATTTTGCGCGAAAAAGTTTCTGGCTTTTGTTTAACACCGCACGCACGCCACCAAAACCCTGGACCAAAACTGGGCTGTGTTCACGGGCTACGATCATGACGGACGAAAAAAAATGTAAATGAAAGTCCCAAGCACAAAGGCTCCATGTGTTCAGCTCATGAGAGAATATATATTTTCTGGAAATGTCTAATTGTAGGCGTCAATCAATAGATTGCAAAGGCTGAAAGCTTCCTACAGATTGAAAACAGAAGAAAAGAGCAGCATTCAGAACTTGCTGTCAAAAAATCGAGCAAAGCTACTTGATTTCTTAGTCCCTTTATTAGCCAAATTGAAATAGATATCTTCCTTCTTTACAATGCTTTTTCGATTTGAAAGCTTCTAGTAATTAGCTTGAACTTTGAAGAGTCTTTAGCCACAAACAAAGCTCATTCAAGCGTCGCCAGTATTTTTCGGCGTCCCTAAACAAAGGCCAGAAATCCACATGTTTATTTGTGACATCTCCGATGACGGGATACAAATATAAAAAACATTGTCTGATTGGCCCCGGCAAGTTTCAAAGGTTGGCGCGAACTGGTTCAAATGAAACCGCAGCTGTGATTGGCTAATATCGGTAAAGGAATGTGGTTCGGTTGTGAGCACCCGTTTCTTTGGGGGGAGCATTGGGTGACATCCCAAAAAAACGGCTGCGGAGGAGACTAAAGGCCGGCGCAAACTAGCCGATTTTTGTGGCAGAACTGCAGATTTTTACTCGGGGTCAATCGGGCTAAACATTTGTCGGGACATCAGCTTGCCGCACACTAGCCAATTTTTTGTCGCGATTAACCGCTTGTTTACGCGACTCTGATGACAATTCCTCATTGGTTGCGGCAGGGTTGAGGTAACCGCGAGCCCCGACAAATTGTCTTGGTCCAGCGCACACTAGCCGACAAAGCCCGGATAAGACGTTTTGAGATCTAGCACTGTCAGATATCGCCCGACAAGCCCCGATTTTGTCGCAGACTTGTCTGAATTTCACCACACACTACCCGACAAGTGAAGATTTTTTGTCTGTGAAATTCGAGTTATCGAGGGTAAAATTTACGGTGGCCCAAAAGGGTCAATCACAAATCAACTTCCCAAAACACAAATTAGTTTCCCAAAACACAAATCAATTTCCCAAAACACAAATCAATTTCCCAAAACACAAATCAGTTTCCCAAAACACAAATCAATTAACCAAAACACAAATTAGTTTCCCAAAACACTTATCAATTTCTGAAAACACAAACCACTTTTCCAAAACACAAAGCAGCAACTGTGGAATAAGATACCACGCTATATAACGGATCTTCCTAAAAGAACTTTCAAACGAGTTCTTCGCAAATTGCTATTTGATATTCTAGAAAAGGAGGATGACTATATTCAAATCCCCATGATTATCCAAAAAGTAGGTACATAGATACACTTGTTATTTATTTAATTTTGCAATCTGCAAGGCTTGTTTTAATTTTAATTTAAGGTTTAAATTGTTTCTTTAAGGTAATTATTTTAGTTGCTCGTGTATTTGTCTTGTCTTGTATTTATTTAATTTTGCGTTCTATAAGGCTTGTTTTAATTTAAGGTTTAATTGTTTCTTTAGGTACTTTGAGTCGCTCGTGTATTTGTCTTGCCCCGCCTCGACTAGCTTCTCAGCTATTTGCGGGGCAAACTACCACAATTTGTACTTTGAGATAAATAAATAAGAGTTGTTGCAGTTTACCAAAACACAAATCAATTTCGCGAAACACAAGCCAATTTCGCGGAACGCAAATCAAAAGACTGGGCACTTGCTCTGTAATTATCAGAGAGGGCCTGGAAGGGACTCATTCCCAGGATTTTACGCGTCCAACATGGCGATTGTTTAACCACGCGACAACTCATCGAGCCGGTGATATAGTAAATGTTTTGCAGTCATTGCGACAGCGAGGTAAAAAGCTGTTTAGATACACGTATATCATGAAATTTACTTTAATAATATACAGTGTATTTGAACTGAATGATGACATTTGGACCCGTTATTTATTAATGTATAATGCATGTTGTCATTGCTGGTTATACTGTATTGTATAATAAATTATTGTTACAAATGTGTCAATAAAGTGTTCACTTTTTGCTGGTAATGACAAGTGCACAAAGTCATTTTTCCTTCACTTTCAATAAGATTAATGTATAATGCATGTTGTCATTGCTGGTTATACTGTGTTGTATAATTCTTACAAATGTTTCAATAAAGTGATCACTTTTTGCTGGTAATGACAAGTGCACAAAGTCATTTTTTCTTCACTTTCAATAACCAGAGTCTTATTGTTATTTTGTGTCATGCTTGTTACGTGAACATGTTACATAATAAGGTACATGCACATACATAATCAAGTAAAAAGAAGCAAAATTGAAATGTACACTGTATGGTGATATTCATCAGTCAGCCAGTGAAAGTATTCTCAAGAAAAAAGTGAGGATTTTCCAACAGGAGAATTCAGGGATCATTTTGTAATGAATTTTGTGATTTTTTTTCTAACAGTGTATGAGATTTAGTGTTAAACATCTAAATTTCACTGAATCTATCAGTACTTACATGTATATACATGTATCTCTCTTTTAAGCCTACTGAGAGCTTTTCCTTTTCAGCCACTGTAGCAAAGGTGGCAATAGAGTACTGTAGAGGAGGTGTTTATTTCACTATCCAAAAGGGAGGCTTGAAATAAAAAAAAGGGAAATGGAAAAAGAAAACATGTAAATGGTATTTCAAGTAATGTATCAAACACAGAGTTGAGAGTGTTTGCTACATCTTCTTGATCAAAACAACAACTAAGGAGTAAACTGAGAAGCAGAGTCATCAAAATCTATGCTAATTATGTACATGTAAGACCGAGTATTCAAACCTCCTTCATGGTTGTGATTTTCATTGTCTTAACTTGATAAATTATTGAGTTTGAGAACGGTTACTGGGAATTATGTGCTATTTCTTTTCATTAACATGTTTGCACTTGATTGTGGACTATACATGTACTACTCAGGTTTATAAAGCAACTGTTATTAAATAAGAGACCATATTTAAAGCTTCTTTCCAGTTAGTGGGCTTTGAGACATCAAGCAGAGACAAAACATGATTAAAGTATTCCTGAAAGTCATTCTTTGAATCAGTTGTTTTACATCTCATTCTGGCTTCGTCAAGCTTTCAGGAGACACTGGTTGCAAGAGGTCTAAGGCACCAAAGTTTTCTGGGAGAAAAGTTCATCTGGTTTTCCAGGAACTGTATCATGTCTTGACTGGCGAATATAGAGTGTATTCCATCCAGTGAATCTTCACAAAATCTAGATCTTGCTGGATTAAATCTGCAAAGCAGAACCCATAAGCACTCCTCATGAAGTGTATTGTCAGTTGAAGGACCATAACGGTGTACTTTTTCACCAGCTAAATCATCATTGCACTCTGCTCTTAGGAAGCTCTGTACACCTGCAAATAATACATTCTCTGTTCCACAATCAGTTCTCACTAATGAAGGGCAACCCCCCGGCCTCCTCGACACAGTCTACAAAATATCTGGCCATGACCTTTGGATCGTTGTTAGTGCGACTGTAGCCATCAACAGCACCATGAATTGGGAAGCCAAAAGGTTTTAGCTTATCATTCCCATCCACATGCCAGCAGTAATTTGGTCCAGGTGAGTTGTACTTTCTTCTTTTTAATTTGTGCCTTTTTCGCTCTGCAACTCCAACTGGGTCTAACCCTCTTAAAATGGATGCCACCTCTTCCCTTTACACACAATGCCTGCCACATCCCTCTGTAACCAGAAATGCTGCCTGGGCCATCCAGCTCGTTTCGTATTAATCTCTCGACGTCAGGCAAATCAACGTCTGTTTTGTTTCTTTTGAGATTGTAATGAGATAGCCTCCTTTTAAGCGTTGACAACGACATCGACATGTCATGATATTTAGTGTTGTAAATAGTGTTGTAACTGAATCCACTGTTAAAGTATTAAGCCTCTATTGCTTCCTTTTCCGTTACATTTTCGGAGGACAACAGTAATCGAAATGATGGTACCGCAATTTCTAACTTTGTTCCACATTGAGAGCAATCCAGATATTCCGGTAAAACTTCAGATCCACAGTTGTGACAGAACATTTTCGTGAACTGAAATAGCTACAGCATAATAGAAGTAACCATGTTGGATGCGTAAAATCCTGGGAATGAGTCCCTTCCAGGTCCTCTCTGATAATTACGGAGCAAGTGCCCAGTCTTTTGATTTGTGTTACGCGAAATTGGTTTGTGTTTTGAGAAATTGATTTGTGTTTTGGTAAACTGATTTGTGTTTTGGAAATGTGGTTTGTGTTTTGAGAAATTGATAAGTGTTTTGGGAAACTAATTTG
>CAXHUQ010000294.1:0-16000 GCA_964020085.1 Micromussa lordhowensis
GACAATTTGCTTTTTCTGTGCAAATAAATGAGGAAAAAAGAAATACGAAAAGAAAAGAAAAGACAAAAAAAAAGATACCATGTGTAATTTTGAGAATCCTGGACACTCTAAAGTCGTCATCTTCGCCATCCTCGGCTGCTGGAGATAGAGAGTAGACGACAAGGATGCACATTACACCTTCTTTTTAGCTGATAAATGTGAGAAAAGAGAGAAGAAAAAAAGGGGAGCAAAAATTATTATTTTGGAGTATTTGGGTATCGATACCGGTATTTTTCGCATTCAAAGCGGCCGGTCTGCCATTTGAGCTAATCCCCTAGAACAAATCGGGCTTCGAAACTTGTGAGGAAAAATTGCTGTGATTTTTTTTGATTTCACAAATTAAGTATAGTTTTTTTTTATGTGTCTGTCTTGTAATTCATCATGAATTTCGTCATAACATTGTCAAGGTAGCTGTGAAATTCTGCAGTTACTGTAAAATTAAAGATTTTTATAATACATGATTTATGTTACGAGATCTAGTCATCTGCGAAGAAAGGTTAATTCCTTTAACAAGAAAATAATCATACAATACTGACACAAATGAACATGACAATCTTCATTGGTGAGGTCGTTATCTTGGCAGTCCTTGAGTGCCGGAGACAGAAAGTAAAAGACCAAGGACCTATCTTCTAGTGCCAGCCGAAAACAGCAGAGCGACTGCAATACACTGTACAGTGCTTTTGTGCAAGTAGACATGACACTCTACCCGTGTAGGTAACAGTAACAGTAGGCAAAGAAAGAATGACCAGCAAAATGTTGCCATTGGTAGCAAAAATTGTTTTGTTTGCCTTGGAGAGTCTGGGCATCGATCCCGGTACTTCCCCCATGTTAAACGGGCGCTCTACGATTTGAGTTAATTAACCAGAATACGTTTGCTACTTATAAGTTGTGACTCTAGTTGCTGTAACTGAATAGATTTTAAAATAGTTTATTCTCAATGAACACTGACTAAAAACACACAATTCAGGCAAAGTAACCTGTGTTCATGATTCAGCCTAAGAAACCCTAAGAAAAGAACCAACCAGATTATTTCATGGTTAGTTTTAAATATAATAGAGCATTTTCGTATTCTCAGTATTGGACTGGAACTAGCTCACAACTAAACGACTCCAACGGTTCGTGACATTTGTACATTTGCCGTTCTCTTTTTATTTTCTCTTTTAATTATCAAGGGAAATGGAAATTACAAGTAGATTGGAGCCTTTGACTGTGAGAAGTTAGAGGTTATAGGTCCGTGTGGTTTCCGCTGTTAACTGCGCGTCGCTTCGCAGGGTTTGACACCTCTGTAATTTGCCTCGTGCAGATACTTTGCTTACGCTCCTTTCTATTGCAGATAGGTTTTGAGTCGCCATGGCCCTTCAGGGACAACGATTGAAATATTCCTTATTAGTATATACTAAAACAGTGGATAGCGGTGATGGCGCGCGCTGATTGCCTTGTCAAACTCCGGATATCCTGTGCTATTTACCTCCGAGCAACTCGAGAGAAAATGGCGTCCGATTTGCATCCGTGAAATTAAAAGTGAAGAAATCATCCAAATTAATTTGTTTTTGGTGTTTATTATCTCACTGTTTTAGTATAAACTAAAACAACTATTCACCTCAGTGTCGGTCGCTAGCGGTGGATATTTACATGGATAGCCACTTCCACTTCGGTGAATAGTTGTTAATTGGCATTGTATATTGTGACGTAGACTGTTGACAGTCCCCTATTTTTCCTTGAAATCTATCGATCATTGAGTTAGACGGGCTGCCATTTTGGAGGCAGGTTCAAAAGTCGGACCGGATCAACTCGGATCGCTGATTTGAATAAGAATAGCACCATTTCAACAACGTCGCATACAACAATTGGTGCTATTCTTATTCAAATTAGCGACCCGAGTAGATCCGGTCCGACTTTTGTACCTGCCTCCATTTTGGTCTATTGATGCAACGCCCACCGTGCCTTCCACTACCCCTGCCCACGGCTACTTTGTACTCCCTTAGTTTCGTTAACATCAAGAGACCAAAATGGCGACATCGACATCTACGATTTCACGGAAAAATAAGAGACTGTAAACAGCCTAATTGTTACGCTAGTCCCGGCTTTTTAATTAAGCTCTTTGCAAGCCCATTTAGTTGCTTCTTATCGCGAATATCATATTTATCTTCGCCCAGCTTTTTGTTCATAGACTGCTGTAACTTTACTTCTACAAGGGTCCTACAAAGCTATACGTTTCAGTCAAGAGACGTCCGTATGTTTCTTGAATCTATTTGATCGAGCGCATTCAAAGGAGAAACAAAGAATTAATACGGGACGAGATTGTGCTGTTCGACGTCCACAGTTGATTTTGTTGCGGAACAACCGAGGAAGAAGATAAACATGACTGTCTTTCCATATAACCAGTTGGTAAGACGGCAACAACATCACGACCACGGTAAATTGCCTCGAGACAGACTTGCTTAATCTTAAGATAAACGTTGGAATAGATACTATTCGAGATTGTTTTCAAACATCGCGAGTAATGGTAGTCGCAGCGTGATGCTTTGAATTCGACTAAGCTCAACGCGACCTATTGAATTGCCTGATTAGAGAGGAGGTCTCCGTGATGCTCTCAACTGTCAAAGTAGCACGTGACCAGCCTGTACCAGGGTTTCTTCCTTCTTCCTCCGTGTGGGCGTGAAGATGTGAAACCCTGGGAGACTGAAGAGTTCGGAGTGCGAAGCGATCGGGGCGGAACGGGGGAGACTTGTGCCTATCCACCCTTGGTGATTACTACAGCCTGTAACAAATCAGCCAATGAAGTAATGAGACCTTTCAAGAAGCTACATTTTCTGTACTTGCAAACAAATCTAACCAAGCTAATCAAACAGCCTGGCCACGCGTCATAATATAGGGTGTTAGTAAGAGTAAGTGAGAGTAAGCAGCATGTTCACGGAATATTTCAAACTTTTTCCATCCAGAGCCAATACTTAGAGAACCTAAAACGTATTTTGCAATACCGAAACGAGCCGAAAGAAATTATAAGCACACCGCAACCGATATACGGCGACATGCAGATAACAGCGGACCTCTAAAGAGAATGGTTTGCTATAGCGCGGAAAAAAGGTTCCACCCTTCTTGAAATTCCTCCCCATAACACAGCATAAAGTACCCTTCAGAATCACGTTTGAAATTAAATAACGAAAGGTCGAGAGACCGAAAATTAAAAGTGAATGGCCAATGCAGAAATGTCACTATCCGTAAGGGTCAAATAGGGCGGTCAACCGCATTTTGCAAGGATCTGTCAAATGTTTATCTCAAAAATGTCAGCAATCAGCGATTTAACCAATCATATCATGATACCAGATCTTGGTATCATGGCACGGCGGTATCACTAGAATGTGTACAGGCTCGCACGCTTCCTTCCGGTTCGCTGGGAGCCTGTTTGCAGGCTATCTTCTTGAAGGGTGAAAATCACGTATTCAAGCCGCTTGGGCTTCCCTTGTGCTCAGACTAAAATTCGTTTCAAAAGATTGGATATGTCCAGACACTTCTGGAATTTACATTGGTCTGCGGATTTACGAAAAATCCAACAGGAAGCGAAAGATCGAGAGAAAGATCGAGTGAATGTGCCATCAATACCCACAACCTGGAAAATACTATGTGTTTTTCCAAGTATGTTGTTGCACCATGTGTGAACAGGAAGCGAAAGGTACAGTACCATAACAGGTACCATATCCTCGAAACAGTACCATGTCCTCACTTGATACTCATATGGGAAGAATGCGCGACTGGTGACACAATAGGCATGCAACAAGGATATGAGCAGTTAGGAGCTTGGCCACCAGGGGAGGTGAGTGGGTCGCAAAAGATGACTGTGTTTGTGGTGGAGTACAGGACAAAAAGAGCACGTTTCAAGCGGAACCACCAAGTTTAAACTCAAATGGCGCAAAGCATTATCGACGCTACCAGGACGGGCGATAACGGGCGAATGTGAAGGAATAACAGCATGTTTTGCAATGAGCTGATCAATTATGCAGTAAAAATAGTTGCAGCGCCCCAGGATGAAGAGCACCATTGATGAAGTAGGTTCCCTGCTAAAATTTTATTATTATGGTTTTTATTTAATTAGTACCTAAAAAGCAATCTGGGCCAGTCGAGGAGTCGAACCTAGGACCTCTAGCACCCGAAGCGAGAATCATACCACTAGACCAACAGGCCTCCTCTTATGACACCAGCTTTTGTCACTTAATGGCACATACTGCGTTTAAAACCATCTGTCTGGTGAGGAATTCAATATCTGAAATTTTTCTTGGTAACTGGTTGAATCCAAGGACTATGGATTCTCTGTGTTTAGGCATTCTTGGCGAGGTCAGTTGTGATTGACGTGCTGTTTGGAAACGATCGTTGCACGCAAAACTGGTGATAGCGCTCCATACGTTTTTTAAGTGTATCCTAATTACCTTCCTCCATAAGAGGACAATGCACCTCAAGTTTGTAATATTGCTCAGCATTCGTAAGGGAGATTTACTCTTATTAGTTGTAAGATTTTGCTATTCTGATATGGCAACACTCCTTTTTTAAACTGTAAACAGAGTGGCGACTAAATCTCCTGGGTATACACTAGGCCAAGTAACGAATCAAAAAATCGAATCTGATTTGTAAATGTTCACATGCTGCATGTGTCTGAATGGAGAGGAAAAAGAAAATCTGGCTTGTATTGTACGAAGGGGATGGGTAGATACTTTTCGTTCATTTAACTAATTTATGTATGATTGATCTGTTGCACTCAATCATCTTTTCTAACTTGCTGGGAAAGATTTTTCCCTCTTCTTCCTTGCTTTCTCTTTAAAAAAGGAAAACTTTGGATTTCTACAAAGTCCAGTATATTTGTTTTTTACTTAAAGTGTGACACAAAAAAAAATATTTTTTTTCCTTTGGATTTCCAAACTATTTTAACTAAACACTAAGTGACCCGAGTTTTAATCCTTGATTTAAAAAAGGCACCTGTTTATTTTAACTGGAACTTTCCTCTTTAATGATCCGCCATTACTAAATTTATGTTCTTGAGAGAGCTGGATCGAGGGGAAAATGACGTCAAAGACTAGGCTAACTAGTTTAAGAATGCAATGCGTGTGTACGCTGCAGAATTAATATGCAGCACGGGAGTATTGGGCTTTCACACAACTCGTAATTTGCATACAAAATAAGCTGCGTTCACACGCTGAAATTTTAAGCTGGAGAGCCTTTGACGTCACTTTTCCCGGATCCAACCCTCTGAGTTCAAATCGGTCAGATTTGAACGTAAGTAATGGCGGATCGTGAAATCCAAAACTTGCACTCAAAGTAAATGGCCTTTGGATAAAAATGAAAGGTCAGGAAGTGATTTTTTTTATCACAGGGGCACTTTAATGCCTCGGTTGAAATGAAAGTAGTGTCTATGCTTTAATGTGAACTTTTCAAACTGCTTGCGTACCGGTGGGGAATTAGCTCAGATGGTAGAGCGCCCGCTTCGCATGCGGGAGGTACCGGGATCGATACCCGGATTCTCCAAATTTTCATTTTATTATAACAAGGTCAAGGTGCTCTTAGTTGTATTAGTTCTATTTTAGTTTTGCTGTTCGGAAGTATACGGATGTGTGAACCCTCAAGTGTGTTGCCCAATCATTTTTTCCCACAGGTTTTTTTATTGCTATTTTGAAAGTAAAGAATTGTTTACAAGACTCTCAGTATAATCTATTTACATTTGTGAGCTATTGTTAATTATAAGTTACATTTATATTTATAAAACAATTAGTAAAATTATATTTGTGAACTATAATTTATTAAATATAAGTGCCATTTATATAATAGCCACTCAGCCTGAATTTTTTTTCTGTCTTATTTTTAACAGCAATGTATTTCTCACTTGTTTTAAGAATTGTGGAATCTTATCTTCTTTTCGACTTTGCCATATATGCAATTTTGCAAGAGTTATAAGGTAACTCAAATAACTCACATTTTTCTAATTTACCAATATAAACACCTTGTAAGGTAAATTTTTCCATTTTACCTGAAAGTACAAACCAGAAGTTTTTAAAGTTTTCCTAAAAAAGAATAGTAAAAGGACGTTCGTAAAATAAGTCATAGATGGTTTCTATTTCAACTTTGCAGAACGTACAGATATCGTGTAGAACATAATCTATCTTAGCTAGTCGCTTATTAGTAAATACGATGTCGTCCAACAGTTTTAACTGAAAGCTTCTGTTAAAAGTTTCCGATGAAACCGACAGCAAATTGAGAAAAACCTTTGACACAGTAATATCATCGATCTAAGTCAAATTCATTTTTCGATTTAGTAAAGCCCCTTGGTACTATTCCCTTTTTTCCCCCCAGCAATCAGTTGGTTCTTGTATTTTTATTAGTTCTATTTTAGTTTTTGCGTGCGGAATTATACGGCCATGTAAACCCTCAAGTCTGTTGGTCAATCAGTTGGTTCTCGTATTTTTATTTGTTCTATGTTAGTTTTTGCGTGCGGAAATTATACGGCCATGTAAACCCTCAAGTCTGTTGCCCAATCAGGAATACATTTAGTGCGCGACAGCGGCCTGTAAGTGATGACGTCATTATGCCACGATCAGAATGCGTCACTTTACCTGTCATTATTCCTGGCTCAGTGCTATGCCATATCGGGATATTGACATACTGTGAATAGCTTGATTACGTTTAGTTATTTTTGGACGCAAAAAGGGATGGTCCGTGTAAAGGTCGAACTCACGACCATAGCAACTCGCTCTACCGACTGAACTAACGGACCAATGGCTGGATTGCAGTGTGAAGCCGTCAAAAATAAAAATCGTGACCATTCAAAAAATTAGGTTAAGAAGCTGGGATATGCAAGATGATTATTATATTAGCAACCTCGCCAAGATTTATGTCTGTGTGGTTATTCATTCCCGCATTATTGTTTCACCCAACTTTAGAAACCTTTGTGCTACTCTAGAGAAACGGCACATTGAAGTTAATAATTCTTCTACCGGAAGAATTGTTCAGTTAGTAAAATCTTGAGCAATAAATCGAGAACCTTACCGATCGCGCCACTATTTTAATGTCACGCAACGCACATAAACCTGCTCTATCACTCAATGACCAACCCTGTCGGGTTTAAATGTTGCAAAAGTTCAGAAGGATTGACAATTTTTGAATTTTGGAAAATGACGACGTCACATGAAAACCAAGAATTTAATTAATGAATTTGAAATCAGTTTTTGGGGGTTTCAATTTGGTCAATCATTCAATGTATGAAATTTGGACAAAAACTGTTCTACGTATATTTTAAACACAAACATAAAATCTGACCACTTTATTGTAACTCCTCGAACTACAATATTCCATTGCCATGTTTTTGTTCACTTAAAAAAGGGCTGATTTTCTTAATTTAACTTTGGCAACAAAGAAGAAAACTGCGACAAATTGTTGCTATCAATCGGTACAAACAAAAAAGTTATCTGGAAGTATAAAAACGGTAAGAAATAAATAAATTAAAAAAAAAACAAATGGAGAATCCGGGTATCGATCCCGGTACTTCCCGCATGCAAAGTGGGCGCTCTACCATTTGAGCTAACCCCCCGTTGTTCACGTGAATAGCACAATTCAAACAACATAATTGACAGGTACGCTCCATATTCGCAAGTAAAGGCGTATGTACCTTGTAGTAGGTTTCGCACCGCTAACTGTTACAAATGGTACAAAATATCTCTTCTACTGAAACACCAGCAGCCGCAATTGAGGAGGGCCATTTTTAACTGCCAAATAATAATCTTTATAGTATGAATTTTTTTTTGAACAAAAAAATTGTCTTTAAATTTTCTAAACCATTCATATCTGGTTGAAAATAGTTTCAAAGATAAATTAGTACGTGTTAGTTGACAGAATTTCCTCACACGGACCAAAATCTATTTTAATTAAAACAGCTGGGAAACATTTTCTTTTGCTTTCTAACTGATTTCTCCTTTCCTAATTTTTGGACTGGTTTTGCTCAGTCGGCAGAGCCTGGTGCTGTGAACACGAAGGTCGTGAATTCGACCCTCACACGGACCAACATTTCTTAAAAGCCAGCTGGTAAACATTATCTTAAGATTTGTGACTTATTGCTCTGATTTCAAATAACTGCCTTTTTTTTTTCATTACGTTTTTTTCCTCCTGAACGGTTGAAAACGAAAAGCCTAGATCAAATTTATTTTGGTCTATTATTTTCCTAGACGTCGTTAATTAAGAAACTAAAACCATCGTAGAATTTCGTTATGTTTCGTTATGATGTTGTCTTCATGGACAAAATAGTAGTAAATAGGGCCTGTCCGGGAGTCGAACCCGGGACCTCTCGCACCCAAAGCGAGAATCATGCCACTAGACCAACAGGCCACAGGTATGTTTAGACTACTGTTTTAATCAGTTAGGTATTAATAAAAATAGTGTTGTCTTGTAGTTACCATTCCAACTCAGGCTGATTAAGGGAGCAGTTTTTCCCGCGTCACGTCAAGAAAGCAATTCTGACAACACTTCGTTACTTACTGCAGGGCCCCGTAGCTCAGTCGGTTAGAGCGCCTGTTTTGTAAACAGGAGATCATGGGTTCAAATCCCGTCGGTGCCTTAGAGATGTCGCATGTTTTAATTGTCATTGTTTTGGAAACTTGTCTAAGTGAGAATTTTTTGGTTGTGGTATCCAATGGATTTGCTTTTAGGGTCCACGTAGGGGGCTTTTTGAATAATTAAGTACA
This sequence comes from Micromussa lordhowensis, assembly GCA_964020085.1. Lineage (NCBI taxonomy): Eukaryota > Metazoa > Cnidaria > Anthozoa > Scleractinia > Lobophylliidae > Micromussa > Micromussa lordhowensis. The sequence continues at coordinate 8,757 of CAXHUQ010000294.1, forward strand.
GGAAGTATTTTGGAAATGGGTTGTTTATTTTAGGTTCTTATACGCAAATTTTTACTGTATTTTTGCAGCTCCATTAGAAACTGAATCGCTTATTATATACTAATGCAATAGTTCTGTCGTGCTGATTGAAAATATTTCTTCTATAGAAACCTTTCATAGTAAAAAAGGAGACCTGTTGGCGCCTGGCTGGCGAGAATGCTTGTAGACTCTTGCCGGGATTGCACTGATTACTTCATGCGTACAAGGAACACCACCCCACCCCACTTTCTTTGCCTTCTCCGATACAAGCAAGGAACGCACCATTATTTTTTAAGGGGATTGGAGAGCTGGGCAATTTAGCAAAAAACTACTACAACAAAGAAACTTGCAACTGGTACTACAACAGCTGTTATGTCAGTTGTCTCATTGGCCAAAACAATCACTTCCAAACTCCTCCTATTTTCGCTTTTCGTGTCTTTCGAGGATAGCAGAAACCTTAGGCACATTAAAATTTCATTATTAAATTGTGGAAGTCTCCGTGGCGCAATCAGTTAGCGCGTTCGGTTGTTAACCGAAAAGTTGGTGGTTCTAGCCCACCCGGAGACGTTCTTTCTGTTACGATCACCAAAATTCTTCTTATTAAATCAAAACCTTACCAGCAATACACCTCACATACAAAGAACGTAATTATTTTTCTTCGTCATAAACAGTTTTGACAACGTTTATTTCAGTCAACAGTTAAAGTTTTTATGAGCAGTTTTAGCGAAAACTTTACGTACTATCATGTTTCTTGATTACCTTTTACCGAATTAGCTGAACAAATAACGTAATAATAGTTTATTTGGTTAATCGGTCAGAATAGTATTCACCCAGGTAACCTTGCAGTCAGAATAACGTTGTTTCTGAAAAACTCTAATATTGAGCATCGTGAGAAGCCGGCAAATGGTTAACTGTCTGCTGTAGTTCCTAGACTTATTTCTACTGTGTTTCCGATCAAAAAAACCTGAATTTAAACATTTTTCTCGATTAGCATACTAATGTGGCTCTTGGCTCCTTCGTACGGTTTCCGTAGTGTAGTGGTTATCACGTCCGCTGTACATGCGGAAGCAACCGCTTGGAGCCCGGCCGGAATTAAAGTTCATTTTTCTTTCCATGCTACTCATCTCTAGCCAGCTCATAAAAAATATTGAGCCATGTCAGGACGATAAACAAAAACAGGGAATTATTTCTGTAACTGAAGACCTTTAGTTTTTTCTTTATTTTTCTGCAGCCTCATATTCAATAGGATCGTTGCTATCAAGCTATGATCTTAAAAAAAAAAAAACTTGTGTTACTGATTTTTAGTGAATCGATAGGGAAAGGTATATTAAAATTCTAACTTGGCTTGAAGGCTTGGGGAATAAAACAAAAGAAATCACATCGAGGTTGAGGGATGAACAACATAACAAAAGAGATTAAACTGCTGTCAAGACGTCAAAAATCACAATTCAAAGAAGGTCGTCTTTAAACAGTGGGAATTTCGATGTTAATCCTTAGATCATATATCATTCATATGTCGAGCTGTAGAGAGGAAAGATAAATATATATATCTTTTACGATTTCTGATAACTTTTTTTTTACCGCATCCGAGAACAGTTGTGACCTTATCCGAATTCTAGACATATCATGTATATTGGCTTTAAATATGTGATGCAGTCGGCCACAAAGTACTAACTATACTGTAAAAATTTCGGACGCCTAAAATTTAGGACGTTTTTATTTTCGGACACTATTTTTGTCCGATATGAAAATCGTCCGAATTTTTTTCCAAGTAATGTATTTTAATTATGACCCCAAAAACGCAACTTAGGCTTGTCCTGGAGTCGAACCGGGGACATCTCGCACCCTAAAGGAGAAAGAATCATGCCACTAGACCAACAGCCCAGACGTATAGTAAACGTTTTAAAAAAAAAATCTTTTAATGCTACTCCCTTGTCTCAGCTGGCGTTGTACTTCAGTTACCAGTCCAACTCTGCTAATTAACGGAGTTTTCCGCGTCACTGTCTCAGCACATGTTTATAGAGGATGCGTCAGTCAGTCATCTGATGCAGATGTATTGCGTCTATGATAGATAATATGTATCCTTGCAAATTACAACTATTGGTTCTAACAGTTAAAATCTGTGCTAGGCTTGGTAGCAAAAACCACTAAAAAATCACCCCTTGATGTGGCCAAAAATATGTCTAAACCTACTCCTCACCTACATGTCATTCAGAAGCACTTGACCCCGAAGAAAGGCTACAAAAATCAATATGCTAGACCATTTTACCATTTTTCATACAAGCTGCAAAAACAAACCAGAAGCAAAATTAATAGTAAGTGAACGAACTCAAGGAATGACCTAAATCTCCTGCCAAATGCCTAAATAGTCCCTGAACGTCCCATGAGACCCCACGAGCCCCTCCATTGTGCCGTTAGAATTTCTGTGTAATTCATCCCTCAATCATCAGAAACTACATATTTAAAAAGTGAAAATAAACTTGTTGGTTTTTCGGTAGAAGGTACAAGACTAAAAATAATATGCCCGTCTTCTTTGACAGACATCACTTGGAACTGTTTAGTCGACATTTTTTCATCAGCAGAACGATTCCGATCGGTTTGTCAAATGTTTGGAAAAAAACGAGAAGAGTGTGTGTTATCCCTCCTCTGATCATAACACATAAAACGTCAAACTGTTAAACAGACAAAGAAAAAAATAATAATTTCCCATAATTAAAAAAAAACACATTTTTTTAAGTTTAACAGTAATGTTATTGTATGGAGAACACAATTCTGCAGTTGCCTATCCACCGGATCTAGATGTTTCCTTCTCGATTCCATGAAGTCTCTCTGATTAAAGGAGCTAGTCAGGTTAAACATCTTTCACGAGGCACACCAACGGAACAGTAGTACGATAGTTCAGTCGTTATGAGCTGTCTAAGTACTTCTAGGAATTACTAAGAAAGTTGACATGTCACCAACTTAGTACTAGTTACAATGCTCATTATAATTTCTGTTTTCAATTTTCGAAATCAATCAATAAATAAATCGTTAAATTAATAAATAATGGGATAAATACATAGATAGATACATAATTAGTTAAATAAATAAATAACAAAACACAATGTTGTCTCATATAGGGCGCCATAGCTCAGTTGGTTAGAGCGCCTGTCTTGTAAACAGGAGGTCATGGGTTCAAATCCCATCGGTGCCTTAGAGATGTCGCCCATTTTAATTCGATCTCAGAATCTTGTAAATTGCTCAATGAAGGTTATAAGTTTTATGACTGTGACTCTTTTGGCTGTGTTAAGGAGTTGATTTACTTTAAAGGTCAAATTTTAGACTAGACTTTTTTTTTAAATTTGAGTCCAGTGTGTTTATTAAGTATAAACTAAACATATTCTGAAGTTTCCAACGAATTGGACGAAGCATTTCGGAGATATTCGGACTGTTCAAATGAATGTTTTTTATCCGTCATAATCGCAGAGCGGTCAGCAAAATTGACAGATAATTGTCAGGAATAGAACTGGTGACGTCACTGTTGGTGATCTCAAGAAATGCGGGAAATTTGAAACTGTGTTGATTTCAAGTTCACAGTGAACTTTAGAGGAAAATCACTCAAAATCCAAAGTTAGAACTTTCAAGTTCCCCCAGGACCCAAACGTTAAAAGAGAATGACTTATACACCCTCGAAGCATTCGTGCGTTTGTGCGGGAACACATTACCGCATTACTATCTGTGGAAACGTTTTCGTGAAGGCATCGGCTGTCTTCCTACTTTTACCATTTAGTACTCATTTTCGCAGCCCACAGAGAAAAATTTCCGCATAAGTTTACTCTGAAATGTGTTGTTTTTTTTACATTTCGTGGCTTTAAAAAGGCTGAAAAAATGTGTCTAAATTTTGGTTCATTTGACCTTAGAGGTCCACGCAGGGGTCGACTGAACAATTAAGGAAGTGCGTCCATTATAACGTATATTAACGTAGTTTGGGAATAGGTCCTTTAATGATCAAGTCGGCTCAAGGTCGTTTCCGTAGTGTAGTGGTTATCACGTCCGCCTCACACGCGGAAGGTCACCGGTTTGAGCCCGGCCGGAAACATTATTTTTCATTTCTCTATAGCTCAGTCGGCAGAGTGTGACAGCGCCAGGGTCGTGAGTTCCACGCTTACGAGAGTCAGAATTTTTTTTAATTAAACCTGCTGAAAAAAAAAGCTATCTTAACATTTGTAATGGATTCTTCTTATCCTAGTTACTGGCCTTTACTTCAGTTAAAAACCTTCTCTTTTTCTTTAATATTTTCTCCTGATCGATTCAAAACAAACAGACTAGATCAAATTTACGTTAGTTATTTATTTTACGAGTTCTATTCGAGAAAGATCCGCTCACCATTTTGACAGAAAAGGAACCCTTATCGTATGCCTTTATTTTAAAAAGGTACCCACTTTTACAAAATATTTATAGCTGCCTTGAATACGGCCGGCGCGCCTAAATTTGAAATAACCAATCAGAATTCTGCAGGCGGGAAAAACTCTGCTGTCCTGACTACAAATGTATGCTAACTGAAGTCGAGTATCTTTTCTCACTAGAGAATGCATTGAATATTCACGAGAAAGGATGTTTTACTCCAAAACCACATCAGATTGTAAAGAGTGTAAAATATATATAAAAAAATGTGTCTTCTACCTTTCAGTTTAGCGCCAAAAATGGGTCGCCTGCCCTTGGCATCTTGTTCTTCGATCGCTTTCACCAGATAGGATAATAGTTATGTCATCTTGAACATTTTGAACAAAGTATCCTGTTCCACATCAAATTAAACTCATAATTTGTAAGTTGAGGATTATTAGAAGAGGCCAAATTAAAAAAAAAACCCTTATGATTATTTTCGTGTCGTTTCGGTAGGACAGCTAAGTTTTGGCTGAGGGCGCAGTCACCGTATGCAAGTTGTCCCATATTATGAATAATTCGCCAAAAAAAGGAGGTCTCTTGTCATTTTGATGTAGTGCCTAATAAATGAAATGATGCAGCCATAAGGTGGGCCTGTTCGAAATATTTTAATTAAAGGCCCTTTAAAATAACTAAATGACAGATTTCAATACATTTTCATATACCTGACCACTTGTAAATAATTAAATGACAGATTTCCCTTCCTTTTCTTATAAATGAACTTGTAAATAATTAAATGATAGATCTTCCTTCCTTTTCATATACCTGAACTTGTAAATAACTAAATGGCAGATTTCCATACATTTTCACATACCTGAACCTGTGAAATCCCTGCCATATTATAGCTGAAGCCTGAAGAAGATGCCCTTTTGGGCGGAGCCTCCCCGTATAAGCCATTACCCTCCCGGGAAGAAACACTTGGTTAAATCAAGTTGTTATCTACAAGGGTTTCATGGTGCTCAGTTGAAATTGTTTGCACAAAAATGAAAGTATCTTTTTCCAAGAAGAAAGGTATTTTGTTGTTCCATATGTGACGTCAAAAAACCTTGCTGGAATTGCCTGATTCGTTATGATGTTCTCTTCATAGACAAAAGAGTATTAAAAAGGGAGTTGAACCCGGGACCTCGCACCCTAAGCGACAATCATGCCACTAGACCAACAGGCCAAACGTAATCAACAACGGTCTTAATCTCTTTGTTGAACTGTTATGTGTTTTCTCATTGGCCAAGACAGTTACTACCGAACTCCTCTGTTTTTTTTATTTTTTATGTCTTCCGAGCATGATACATTAACGTAGCAGTAGTCTTACGCTAGTTAAAATTTCATCCCCACAATGAATCTGACGAAAATTGGAAGTCTCCGTGGCGCAATCGTTAGCGCGTTCGGCTGTTAACCGAAAGGCTGGTGGTTCAAGCCCACCCGGGCATGGTTCCTTTGGTTTCATTAATAATAATTCAGATAATTATTTTTTATTTAGACCAGCTACTATTACAGTTGCTCCCTCGATAATATAACTTTGGTTAAGAAGACTCGAGATCGAATTAAAATTTAATCCACACAATAAAATCTGACGAAAATTGTACGTCTCTCCTTGGAAGTCTCCAGGGCGCAATTGGTTAGCTCATTCGGCTGTTAACCGAAAGGCTGGTGGTTCAAGCCCGGCCCGAGACGGTTCGTTTGGTTTCTTTAATAATAATTCAGATAATTATTTTCTATTTAGTCCAGCTGCTATTACAGTTACACCCTTGATAATATAACTTTTGTTAAGAAGACTTGAGATCGAGGTGAAAGACACAACAAATTTCTACAATTATAGTTAGCGTAAGTTTTACTTGTATTGCATGTAAGAAGGTCTTCACAAACAAACAGCCACTGCGCGGTTGTGATGTGAATACGTTATTATCGTGATCGTGATCGTTATTGTTATCGTTATCATTATTGGTCTTTGACGGTTGAAACAAATTTGGCTGCAGTTTTTCATAAAAGGTACAATTTTGCCCATACTTAAATGATCCAATTAGTACTATAATATATGCATTAAAAATTAGGTCTTTGGTCTTCAACTGTTTGTCTAATTTAGGTAATTACATCAACTTTAAAGTTATGACAAGGCAGAGTTGCAGCTGAATGGTGAGGAGGCCGAAAATATCAGTGCAGGCAAACTAAATAGTAACCTAGAACCCGCCTACTTGTCTCTGATTGGTGGCTCCTAAGCAATATGACATTCCCTGCTCCACCTTGAAAACTAAGACACGCATTACAATAAGCCAGGTAAATGGCTCGATATAAAATTACATTATATGTGTTGCATATAATGTTTGTTTTTTTGCCATGCATTAAAAAGATCGTTTCCTAACAGCATAACTAGAATCCAGTCAATCGTTTATCAAGGATATCTGAGACATTTGGCGGCTAATAATGGCTTGCTTATTTGACGATTGACGGTAAAAGTATTGCGGTTTTTTTAATGATTGACGATTATTTAAAAAAAGAAAATAATAAAAAAATAATAACAATAATAATAATAATAATAATAATAATAATAATAGTAATAAAAATAAAATAAGGATATTGTTTTTGAAAAACTTTAAGATATAGCACCATGAGAAGCAGGCAAAAGTTAAACTGTCTCCCTTACTTACTAGACTTATTCAGTTTTTTATTCTGACTTCCTGATTAAGAAAAATAAAATGAAAAAATACGAGATCACGTACTGAGTATGGCACCTTTCATTCGCAACTGGTTTCCGTAGTGTAGTGGTTGGCACGTCCGCTCTACACGCGGAAGGTCGCCGGGTTCGAGCC
>CAXHUQ010000295.1:0-22500 GCA_964020085.1 Micromussa lordhowensis
GTACAGTCGTACCTATTGGTCGTTCTTTGAGACACTGTCTTGCTATATAAATCTCAATACACTGTCAGAGGGCATTATCCTGGCAGCTTGCACGAGAGCGCCAGCTGAACTGCAACCCTACTGTATCCACCCCTCTTAATGTAGATAAATTAGCGCATGAATTAGTTAATCACCCTAATAGCTCTTTTGTTAGCAACTTAATCAGTGCCCTGCGGTATGGTACTCGCATTGGTTACCTTGGCCCCCACAAAACACGGGTGTCGCGTAATTTGATATCAGCCTCTCTACATCCCGAAGTCGTTTCTGAAAACCTTAACAAGGAAATGCAGTTGGGGAGAATTGCAGGTCCCTTCCCCTACCCGCCCCTACCTAACTTGCAGTGTCACCCTATAGGCGTAGTCCCTAAAAAGCACTCTGTAGAATGGCGTACTATTTATCACCTCTCATACCCCGAAGGAGATAGTATAAATGACCACATCCCTAAGGATCCCTATTCATTGCAGTATGTTCGTGTCGACGACGCAATCGCGATACTGCGGTCTCTGGGCCCTGGGAGTTTTATGGCAAAAACGGACTTAAAATCTGCCTTCCGCCTTATGCCAATCCACCCCGGGGACTGGAACCTTTTGGGCATATACTGGCAGTCTCAGTACTACATAGACCTTTACCTGCCATTTGGGCTTCGCAGTGCCCCTTTCCTTTTTAACCAAATTTCTGATGCTTTGGAATGGATTCTTAAGCACAATTACGGCCTCCGCCATGTTATCCACATTTTAGACGATTTTTTCATAGCGGAGCATACAAAAATTGATTGCCTGGGGAGCTTTGCTACCCTTCTTAAGGTGTTCATGTCTCTTCGGGTTCCCACCGTCACCGCTAAGACCCTGGGTCCCTCACAAGTCCTAGAGTTCATGGGTGTTGTACTAGACAGTAACCGTATGGAAGCACGTTTGCCCGAGGACAAGCTCGCCAGGATACGGCAATTATTGATCTCTTTTACCAAACGCCGTTCCGCCCGCCTTGTGGACCTTCAATCCCTTATCGGCACTTTGCAATTCGCCTGCAAAGTAGTAGTCCCGGGTAGAACCTTCCTTCAGCGCATAATCAACCTCACCCGGGGGGTAAAGAATCGTTTCCATCATATCCGCTTGAACAAGGAATTTTCCAGGGATATTCACATGTGGAAAGTGTTCCTCGCTCAATGGAACGGGCGGTCTTTTTTCCTGGATTCCTGGGTCACCTCTTCCCCTGACCTGCAGCTATATACTGATGCAGCTAGTACAATTGGGTTTGGAGGCTTTTTCAATGGTAAATGGTTCCAGGGCAGGTGGCCCCTTCATTTACTCATTAATAAGACCAAAGGGATAAGTATTGAATGGCAAGAACTCTTCCCCATTGTTGTTGCCTGTGCACTGTGGTACCCCTACTTTTCCGGCAAACGCCTTCAATTCTGGTGCGATAACCAGAGCGTTGTTGCTATCATTAACTCGGGTCATTCCAAAGCCCCTAGGATCATGGATCTAGTCCGTTTCTTGGTACTTATTTCCATGAAACATAATTTCCTGGTTAGGGCTCGTCACGTTCCCGGGGTGCACAACGAAATAGCTGACGCCCTGTCCCGTTTTCAGGTTCAAAGATTCAGGGAACTCGCCCCCGCTGCCGACCAGACCCCCTGTACCATCCCGCCTTCGCTCATGACGCTCTGAAAGATGAAGTCGCTAAATATGCCCACTGGGCCTTATCATCGAACACAAACCGCACATATACCTCTGGGGAGAAGCGTTTCATTCAGTTTTGTCTCATGAACAGACTAACAACTCCGACAGGTGACATCCTCCCAGCATCAGAGGGAACTCTTGTTTATTTTGCTTCCTATTTGGCCCGTACAGTTCGCCATGGTACAATTAAAACTTATTTAGCAGCCGTTCGCAATCTCCATATTATTTCTGGCTACAAAGACCCTTTAAGGGGACGGCTCCTCCTAAAGAAGATTTTAAGGGGAATTCTCCATTACCAAGGGTCTCCTCGTATCCGGAGACAGCCAGTCACTCCGGGTGTACTCTTGGCCATTCGCCCAATCTTACATAGTTGGCTGGGGCCAAGGGATTTCTCCATGATATGGGCTGCTTTCACCCTTGCCTTTTTCGCCTTTCTTAGGTGTAGCGAGTTTACCTATCCGGGGGTACACTGTTTTAGTTCTAAGTTTAATCTTACCACGGAATGCGTTACTTTTTTTTCCTAGTCTGGCCTGCCCACAGCGCTTGCTTGTTACCCTTAAGTCTTCAAAAACGGACAGTTTTAGGGCAGGACAATCCCTCATCGTTGCTCGTTGTCCCTCTTTGTTGTGCCCTGTCACTGCAATGCAACAGTATTTTCTCTTAGCCAAGCCACGTTCGGGGCCATTGTTCTATTTCCAGTCGGGTCGTTACCTCACCCGGTCCTCTGTCACGCACTTACTTCGGGATTCTGCAAGAAGCGCGGGACTCCCGCACGAGAGCCTTAAGGGTCACAGCTTTCGAATAGGAGCGGCGTCCGCTGCCGCGGCTGCGGGCCTACCAGACTGGTTAATTAAGGTGTTAGGCCGCTGGTCGTCAGATTGTTACCAGATTTATATACGCACGCCCGAGTCAGTGTTACTTTCTGCCATTCCACAAATGGCTCGCGTCTCAGGAAGTTTTCTTTAGTTGTGGCCTTGCTTTGGGGGGATACATGCCCTGCATGCATCTGTGGCGGTTAAGTCTGCGTAGCGACTTCCCCCAAGCTTTGGCATTGCTTGTGTCTTGCCATCTTATATCCTAGCCTTTGTCTTGTCCGATCCAGCCTGTGCTGTGCTGGGGAGATAAGAAAGGCTCTGCCAATACTCTTGTTCTTTTCCCACATTAGTGGGGGAATAAGTGAGGCCTTTTGTTTGTGCACCTGTCTTGAAGTCGCGCAAAAACCTGCCACAGGGCTGTGTCCCCCTCTATTACGCCATATTGTTGTTTGCGTATTTTGTTGTGTTACCTTTTACCTGGTTGCGTTACATCTACTCATAGTTTCAATAACGGAATAGTGACATTAATACCGCTTTTACCGGTTGGTAAAACGCAGTTAATGGAACATGACACCACTTGAGGGTCAGGCTGTTTACGCTTGTCACGCAGTCCAGTAGGATAAACAATAGGACAATGCAGAAAGCTCAATTCATGAGTGAACGTTCCCTTATTCTAGTAGTTAGAACAAGCACTATTCATGTCTGTATTTTAGCTTCTATCTCGTGGTATAATCTAGCAAATATATCTTAGCTTCTCGTAGATTGGCTCGTATATTTGTTAGCTTCATTCATTGCTAACAGGCTCGCCACGTTGCGTCTATTTAGTTTATAGTACAGTCGTACCTATTGGTCGTTCTTTGAGACACTGTCTTGCTATATAAATCTCAATACACTGTCAGAGGGCATTATCCTGGCAGCTTGCACGAGAGTACACAGTTTGTAACAATTTAGCTTTAAAATTTCCCACCCTCCCTCCCTTGGAGAAGGGTTTTTATTTGTTATTTGCAAATAAACTGGGGTCACTCCTTGTGGTTCGGTTAAGTCTGCGTAGCGACTTCCCCCAAGCTTTGGCATTGCTTGTGTCTTGCCATCTTATATCCTAGCCTTTGTCTTGTCCGATCCAGCCTGTGCTGTGCTGGGGAGATAAGAAAGGCTCTGCCAATACTCTTGTTCTTTTCCCACGTTAGTGGGGGAATAAGTGAGGCCTTTTGTTTGTGCACCTGTCTTGAAGTCGCGCAAAAACCTGCCACAGGGCTGTGTCCCCTTCTATTACGCCATATTGTTGTTTGCGTATTTTGTTGTGTTACCTTTTACCTGGTTGCGTTACATCTACTCATAGTTTCAATAACGGAATAGTGACATTAATGACCAGTTAATGCTATAATTACCAACCCCATTTATCATGACCAGTTAATACTATAATTACTAACCTCATTTCATATTTTTCATCAATACAAAACAGCTGGATGCAGAATGCACTTTCTTCTTCAAAGCTTGCCTCTTGTGTTGGCTGTTGGAATAGGACAAAGATTTTCAAGTTTTTTGATCATAATTAGACTGTACAGGTATCTTTCCTGCACAGTAACCAATAATAGTATACCTGACGTTGTGACGTTTCTGTTTTATTAAACTAGGCCTTTGGCATAGCCTTAGCATGGTAAAGTAAATTGTATTATCCATTGTTTCATTTTATCAAAAGCTGTATATCATTACTTGAAAAACAAAACCATTACTAACTAAGCAACAATTTTGTTTTTCAAGTCATGATCTATACAGATATCTGAGATAGCAATCATTCAACTCTGGCATCCATAATCACACGTAATTTGTCTCTACCCTGGTAAAGAATTATTTTGCAGTTTCCTCTGGACAGTTTGAATGCCACTACGTGTACATGTAACCTAAACACCTTAATTTACATTGTAGGGAATGATTCCTTTAAGGCTGCCAAAACATGAAAATTAAAGAAAATTGTGTACCACGAGATGGGCAATTGTGCATGCCACCTGATGGAATGAACTTATTAACTGTACAGTGATATTAAATAAGGTATTATGAAAAATCACACTTAAAAGATTAATTTAAAGGAAAAAACATCAAACATTCTCCTAAGAAATATAGCATAACTGGAATGCATGTAAGTGCTACTAAATGCCACAGACACACCCTGTGCAATATGCATACATGTACAGTATTAACTTTCAACGAATAAGCTTTTTAAATCCTTTACAAATGTTTTACGATGAAACTGTGATTGATAAAATAGGGAATCAACCTAAATTTATTGTTGCATTAATACATGTTTTTTTTTATGGGATTAATATTTGCTTACTATAGTCTTGTGCAATTAACAATTCACATGATACCTTCAATTCTTCTTCATCGCCTTTTTCCAGATCCATTTGGGAGTCTTTCGAACTAGAATAGTGGGTAAATTATATCAACTTATGACATACATGTATTCATCATCATTATCCTTATGGCCCCCAGTGTGGCATAGGGCCACTATGATATATTGCACTAAGTAAATCAATAGACAAGTCCAGTTTCGAATTCGCCATTACCGCTGAATAAAAGCACTGACAACGCATTTCTACAGGGTTAGCCTCGACCTTAAAAAAATATTCATAAATACAAGCGGGAAGGTGACACAAATTTGAATATTAAACAATACACAGAGCTGTAAACAGGTCATTTTCTCGCTGGAATTTGTGAATATTTTACTTTAAGTCGAGGTTAACCCTGTACAAATGCGTTCTCAGTGCTTTTAATCAGCGGTCAAGGCGAATTCGAAACTGGACTATTACAAATAAATAAAAACTAAGAAATAATATGTTTTACTAAGTGATCCATGTTTTGTTTAATTTAAAGTACATACTGGTAGTATACGATTTTCGAAACATTCTGTCGGAAATCACCAGTTCACCCAACACTAGTCTCATCTCAATATCCTTTATTCGCCACAAAGCTCACAATAAGTCCCAACCATCACCGAACACGTTCTTGTCTACTCTCAATTATTGTCTATTCTCTATTGTAAATGTATTCTATGTTCACGTGATCAACTTGTCGCTCAAGCTTAGTTATATTAAGAGCCGCCCTCTATAAATATCAACTATCATCGTTTGGACGAGAAAAAATGAAATTTCTCAAACTTTCTCAGATGAATGGTCTAGATAAGTGATTCACAAAAATATAACTTTCAGTTCAATTCGATTTGTATTTTAGCGCTGGGGCGACCATCTTGTGTTTGCCGCTCTGAGAGGGCTTTCAGCGGCCATTTTAGGGCACATTTTGAACAATTTGCCATACAAATAAAACGTTATAAATCCAGATAAAAACCCATTATTCGAGACAAGCAAATGTTTCTTGTTACGTTGAGGGGCTGTTTTAGGAATTTAATCGACATCTGAATTTTTTCGAGATTTTTACATTTCTTCCCTTTCGAGTTACTCTTGAAGCGCCTTAAAAATGGCGAAATTTAAAGGAAAATATCGCCAAAAGTACATCAATTGAGATCCCAAAACTACATTCCACTTAAAGAGCAATGTCTAACGTGTAAAAATATGTAATAAAATTTTGGGGCAGTTAAAACTGTAAAATATTAGAAGAAGAAGTCTAAGGTGTGCTTTTGTCAACAAACACCTACGTCCTTATTAGCAAAATAAAGTGAAAATAACGATGCACGAAGAAAATAATGATATATTCCCCTTACCTCGCGACATGTCGACAACTGGATGTTCCACGATACCTCATGTTATATTATCAGTAGGTTTCAGCCGCATTTTCGATGCTTAGTAAACGAAATCACTCTGACACATTCCAACGGTTAAGCTGATTTCAACTCCACGAAGCCCGCGTCATAACATCTTTCGCCTCATAATCGCCGTTTGCAAGAAGTTTAACAATTTGCTGAGATATTAACCGTCCAAAAAGTCTGTCAGCAGCCTTTAAATCCTCCTCTTAATCGATAATTCTCGTCAAGAACTCGTTTGAGTTCAGTTCTGTTTCGATCTGTTGTCATTATTCCACAGATTGCGTTACACATAACAAGTGCACATTTCAACTGGCAGGGGTAGGGTGGGTAGCAAATGAAACTGAAACCGGCTTTAAAAGCCATTTTACGTATTTCAGTGGCTAAACTAGTAATCAGCTTTCTCACGGAATTATTTGAACATGAGCTACTGTTTGGGAAATTTGAGTCATTCTGTAGGTTATTTATTTTTTTCGTGGTCGTGGTGGGGGGGGGGGGTGCACAGTGTCTGGTCAAGTAACCTCTTGATCAGTATTGTCAGTTCATCAGTGAGTCACTGTTAGGGGTTTTCAGGATACTCGCTATTTGGGTACAAAATTAACAATATACGAAAGTGAGGGAAAAAAATTAATGGGGTAGAGGATGTTTAGATCAGATGAAGCGGGACATTGAGTAGCAAATCGTTAAGCTGGAATGAACAGGGTACGGGATATTTAGGCCAGAGATTAATAGGTTATGGGATACACAGAACCCCCCTCCCCCTCTTGTAATGGAGCCTCAACAATGATCTGCTGTTTAGGGTAAAATAAATGTTTGCCAACTGCTATAAGCATTTATTCAGGACTTTTAGTAGTTATATCACGGTGGAACGGTCAGAACTTCATGCTAGCCCACATATCCATATAGGACATAACCATATATGGATAAGACAATATGGGAGTGTGCTCTATATGTGGGCTAGCATGAAGTTCTTGCCCGGTGGAACTGATATGAAAGTTTGGGGTCCGATTTTAGGTAACGCACTTCCTTATTAGTAATTTCTAAGCTCATGCTCGTTACCCTGAATAAATAGATAAAGACGGAGCTAGAAAAATAAACAGAATTTAATTTTCCCAAATACTGTACCGTTTAAATCAAATTCTTACATGACACCCTTTAAATTGTGTTTGTGCAAACAGATTGAGGCGCAGCCAACATCCCACACTCATGATATCGGTAAACAAATATCTCAAGCTCATTGACAGCTTTTAGTTTTTGGCAAGAGTTTGAATATACTACAAGTAAAATACAAATAGATTTCCAATAAAAACCCCGTACTTGTTTTTTTTGTTCTGCCTTATACTTTTGTCTTTCGCTGCCTGAAATGCCATCCTGTTGCGAAGGGAACACACTGCCAAATAGTGCGCAAGAGGTAACGGTAAGCGTCGTTTTATTGAAACTCCTTGTATTTTCTTAGCCGTTCCACTTTTGCATCTCATAAGGAAATGCTCAGAAAATTACTGAAGGGGCTTCTGTTTTTTTGTGGGCACACGGTCTGTGCATCCTGTAAGGCATGGTTTAAGGGCCTGTTTACATGGAGGTGGGGGACCCCAGGTAGGTGAGGTAACCCGCCTCTCGATATAATCTCTCATTTTTATTTCATCATGTTTACATGATAGGTGGGGTAACCCGCCTAGGCGGGTTGCCCGGTCTGCCAGGTAGGGTAACCCGCCTAGCCGGGGTCGCATTTTGCCATGTAAACGACTCAAGGTGGGGTAACCCGCCTAGCCGGGGTCGAGTTCATGTTACATTTGCAAGCGCGCCAAAGCGCGTAAAAATTTGAACCAGAATAATATGGCCGTTAACTACCTCTGGCGGAGGCTTTGTATCATCAAAAGTGACAGTAAAACGCCACAGCATTGAAATGCTGCGGCGAGAGCAGAAAATAAAGATAAAATAACACTGACCGCCAAAATGCATCGTTCGTCCGCCATTTTCAATGTTTACATGCCTAACGACCACGCAACAACGTCAAGTAAAGTCACCCCGGGACCCCGGGGTTGTAAGTTTGCATGTAAACGCTGGCCATTTTTCGACCACGGCTAGGCGGGTTACCTCACCTACCTGGGGTCCCCCACCTCCATGTAAACAGGCCCTTAGACGCCAGGCGCGCGCTTGGGTTGGAACTGACCTACAATGTAATCAACTACGCTACCAAGCACGCGACTTCTTGTTGTGACCGAATCATTTTCACAGTAAAATTACGATCCTGTACTAACACCAGGAACACCAAAAAAGCAGCTTATGCCTGACCAGTAACTGTTAACGGATTCCAGCTGAAAAACTAGGTGTTATCGTATGTGTGAAGAAAAAATCATACTGAGATCCAACTGCACAGGGCATAATGCGCGCTCAAAACAAGTGCAATGTTTGACTTACTGGAGAGATGACAGGAAAAAATGTAACGGGCACCTTCAAAGTTTTACAACTAAACCTATGATTGGAAGAGGTGGCGCGGCCTAGTGGTCTTGGTTCAAATCCTTCACCCTACCACTCTCTGGATATTTGTTCTCAGTAGTCCCGACTTCAACTCCTCGACCGCGTTGTGTAAATAGCCAACTGGCCAGTCTCCCACCAGTTGGGATTCTTAACAATTTATGTTCTATTTCAACATGTTCTATCTTTGTGGATTCCAATAACTCTTGCTAATATCTGCTTTTTCCACGTTTTCCTAATCTGCGAAAATACATTTTACTGACCCTGCCCCACCCGTAGGTGATCCGTCAAAAAGATGCGCCGGTCAGCCGCTAATATCGTTCAGTTCTGTGATGGAGCACAGCTCCATGTCTGCACAAGACTACTTATCAACTCTATGTAGGGCGCTTTACGCGATCTAGGGACGCTGCAAACATCTAGATCAAAATACTCACATATCAGGTGAAGCATGTTGACGCTTAGCTTTTTAAAGCCATTAGATGCGTTTAAGGCACACAAGTTGAACGAGTCATAAACAATTGGATGACTTAACTGACACTTTTCAAGAATATCTGCTCGGGTTGATGAATACGCAGCTTCATCCTCAGCGGCTGTTATGTCTTCTTCGAGGATCTCCTCCCGTCTGTTTTTTGGCTTTGCAGCCATTCTGGAGAAGGAATATTGAACCTGCTGAGGAGTCAGGAACACATCTAAGGTGAACCGGCTACTTCCGTCCTCATCTTTTGCGTACCTCATCTCTTGTGCTACAGTAACTGCTTCGACTTTATGGCCCGTCTCCTGACCTAAGAAAAGCTTTTCTTCGAAAAGCCACGTGTAGTCGCAGAAAATTTTGCTCTGAGTTTTTCACTCAAATTTCTGAGCATTTTCGTGCATATTTCAGGCTCCACTGATCCGAGCACTCTGATCTGGAAATCATTGGAAAGATCTTTCCCTCTTGCAGAAGTTGAGTATAAATTATTATTATGTATTTGATTATATTATTATTATTATTATTATTATTATTATTATTATTATTATTATTATTATTATTATTATTATTATTATTATTATTATTATTATGCAATTTTAGTCAAAGGTGAGACGTCAGAAGTGGAACAAAGGCCAGGGCTCGTCACGGGCGGTTAGGAGCGGCACGGGAGTCAATGAGCTAAGGACATTTTTGACATGGGGCCGGCTAAGGGCTCAGTGAGGGTCTAGGAAAGCCAAATAAAAAAATATGCTGCGACAGTGTCCAACAACTCGACCTGTAGGCCCGGCCTGTAGGTTAATTAATATGGTTTAACCATACCTTGAAGCTGTGTCCACTGTGCAATCTTAAACGAGTTAGTTCATGAGAATCTTTGGTTAAAAGGAGGATTTTAAAGGCTGCTAACAAACTTGTGAATCAGTAGGCATTTTAGCAAATATTAACAACTTCAAAATGGTTTTGACGAGGCGAAAGACACGTTATATTGATAAATGACTATGTTCTCTGACGCGGGCCGCCGACATAAATTTCGTGTATCTTGTTAATTAATTTTTTACCTAAATAACCAGTTTCCCAAAAACCCCTAATTAACAGGGCATCATTTAAGGAACTGATTAACCTGAGCAATAGATAATATACAGATCATTGTCTCTTGACCTGATACTGGCTATCTTGTTCTTTTTAATACAATTCGCGTCCAGCCACTCCCCCCCCCCCCACACACTACCCTCCATCGACCACAAAAAAATGACGCAAATTTCCAAGCAGTAGCTCATAATCAAATCATTCCGTGAGAAAGTTGATTACTAGTTTAGCCACTGAAATACGTAAAATGGCTTTAAAGCCAGTTACATTTTCATTTCCTACCTCCCCCCCCCACCCCTCTCTCTATCCCTACCAGTTGAAATGTGCACTTGTTATGTGTAACGCAATCTGTGGAATAATGGCAACAGATCGAAACAGAAACGAGTTCTTGACGAGAATTATCGATTAAGAGGAGGATTTAAAGGCTGCTGACAGACTTTTGGGACAGTTAGGATCTCAGCAAATTGTTAAACGTCTTGCAAACGGCGATTATGAGGCGAAAGATGTTATGACGCGGGCTTCGTGGAGTTGAAATCAGCTTAACCGTTGGAATGTGTCAGAGTGATTTCGTTTACTAAGCATCGAAAATGCGGCTGAAACCTACTGATAATCTAACATAAGGTATCGTGGAACATCCAGTTGTCGACATGTCGCGAGGTAAGTGGAATATATCATTATTTTCTTCGTGCATCGTTATTTTCACGTTATTATGCTAATTAGGACGTAGGTGTTTGTTGACAAAAGCACACCTTAGACTTCTTCTTCTAACATTTTACAGTTTTAACTGCCCCAAATTTTTATTGCATATGTTTACACGTGAGACATTGCTCTTTAAGTGGAGTGTAGTTTTGGGATCTCAATTGATGTACTTTTGGCGATATTTTCCTTTAAATTTCGCCATTTTTAAGGCGCTTCACGAGTAGCTCGAAAGGGAAGAAATGTAAAAATCTCGAAAAAATTCAGATGTTGATTAAATTCCCAAAACAGCCCCTCAACGTAACAAGAAACATTTGCTTGTCTCGAATAATGGGTTTTTATCTGGATTTATAACGTTTTATTTGTATGGCAAATTGTTAAAAACTGCCCTAAAATGGCCGCTGAAAGCCCTCTCAGAGCGGCAAAACCAAGGTGGTCGCCCCAGCGCTAAAATACGAATCGAATTGAACTGAAAGTTATATTTTTGTGAATCACTTATCTAGACCATTCATCTGAGAAAGTTTGAGGAATTTCATTTTTTCTCGTCCAAGCGATGATAGTTGGTATTAACAGAGGGCGGCTCTTAATCTGTTTGGTTGCTGATTTCTGTACGGTCCTTGTCAGGATATGAATTTCCTTTTTTGTCACGCACCTATGAGTAACGCAGTTATGAATCTCTGACAACATCAATTATGTGCCCTGCAGTTCTTCTCATCATTGTTAATCGATCACAACTATTCCATTGATAAGCAGAAACATGAAGGGAACTTTAGCATAGTCTTTACAATTTAATGAAGGAGTAAAACAAAATGCTTTGTCACCAAAACCCAGGGCTCAAAAAAAGGCCCATCTGGTAATCTGGGACAAGTAGATTGTTCTTCTGGGCAAGTAACTTTTTACTCCCACTTGCCCAATGAGCAAGGGATCAGGCAAGTCGTCTGCCAACTGAGTCATAAAAGAATAAACTAAGACTTGTACAGGACAAGCAAAATTCAAGGGCTACTTGTCCACTTGCATGCATATGGCAACCATCGAAGTCTAACGTTTGTCATGGGTAGAACTGAAATGTTCTTTGATGCAAGTTACCTTTCTTCCTGTTGGTCTATCGGAGTTGACCTTGGAGTTGACTTTGACACCTGCTCGTCCACTGGTGTTGACCGTGACACGTTCTCAGGACTTGGTACTGTAAGAATGAAACAACGCAATGTATTTCTTACTGTCCTGAAGTGTTTCAGAAGAATACTATCAACACTTCACTGCAAACTACTGCAGAGCTATTGTCTGACTGACTGTCTGACGGACTGTCTTACTGTCTGATTGACCGAGCGACCGAGCGATTGAAGGACTGCTTATGCCACCGTCCTTTGAGACCCTAGTTCAAAGGGTCTCCAGACCTCAAAACTCTGTTTAAAAGCCATAAATGATTAACATGTTTTAAAAGGGGTTTGAGTTTTGATGATTGATAACCATTAAAACTGATGTAAATGTACCTCTGAGTGGAGTTAACCCTCGTACTTTTTGTAAGCCATTAAATGGTTTGAGGTCAAAACATCTGCTTAGCAACTCCACATCAACAGTTGAGCAAACACTCATGAAGCCAACAGCAGTGCCCTTCACCTGATAACAAAATCAGTAAATTTATTAACAATTGGTTCATGCTTTAGCGTGCACTATCGAGTTATGGAGAACATGGGAAGTTTGGAGAGCATGAAAGAAGCATAAGAGTTGCCCGAGGCGATAGCCGAGGGCAACTCTAGCTTCTTGAGTGCTCTCCAAACTTCCCATGTTCTCCATAACTCGATAGTGCACGCTAAAGCATGAACCAATTGTTTTATAACATAGTGGTGGAATTGTGCATCAAATCCCGGCAAGTATCCATTATTGTCACAAAATATAATATTTTTCCCCACACTAACAATGGCCGCTTGCACAAGAAAAAAATTCTGGCGAAACGATTTGCTCACGCTACCAGCGTGCACTATCGGGATTTTGAACACGCTTACGTATGCTGAATTTGATTGCGCGGCTCTGCTAGCTATGTTATAAATCAATCTTACTACTAATAAATGTTTATGATCAAAGTGTTAAAAGTAAGTCTTTATAAATTGTGCATTATTAATTATGAAGTTTTATTGTCAAAGTAATGACTCCTCCAAAATTATATCCAACTGTAGTTAAGGACATCTTCAGTTATGTAATAGGTTACTTATTACATAACTGAAGATGCCCTTCTTTAAACTTAGGAGAATATTGGGTTCTACTGTATTTTGTGTATTTTGCTAGTGATCAACTTACATCTGCAACAACACATTTATTTTTTTCATCTTGAGCCTCTATGAGTTCAGCCAAGAAGAAGTCCCCTGAAATTACAGAGCATGATCATTTGCATCCATTTAACAAAACCCTTCATATTAGCTCTTCAGGTCTAAAAAGTTCAAATATAAATAGTTTGCTATGTTTCCAGTCCACATGTACTCTGAAGCCCTATCTATTGTTAGGCTACAAACTGACAATCATAATCTCACCGCGAGATGTCAGTTTAAATAGTAATAAATAAAACTGCCATTTTACGGTGAGAATATAAATGTAGCATCAAAAGAAAAGCAATTATAAAATACATCCTTGGAAACACTATCTATGTAGCTCTTTGCACGCATTCCATGCCTATAAGGCTGAGGTCGCATATCAAGTTATATGAATTCTGCAGTTAACTTCAATTTAGTACTGCATACCATATGTAGAAGTAAGGACATCACTTTGTCGATTGAATATTGGTGTGAGGTCATCATGATCCTCCACCCTGTGGAGAAAAAAAAATCAGTGAATTTTATTTATCATTGTTGTTATTTTTTGATTATGAAATAATGCACTGAGATCAAATGCAATGAGTGAGTCTTAAAATCCCAGTTCAAATTCTCCAATTTGACCTACATATATCAGATGCCACTTGGGACTTTTTCCACACAGTTAATAATTACCGGGGCCCCGCCGTAGGCGGGCACCGGTCTTAAAATGCAGATTATTTAAGGTTTAAACTAAAAACTTGTTTCTTACTCAGTTCCCCTAATACCACTGTACTCCCAACTTATAGCTTCAGGTAAAGACACCCTGCAACGTTTAACATGGAGCTAGCCTACAGTATATAATGAGGCTGCGGTGTTCAGCCTGCCATTCAGAAATCCCGACTTTCAACTTTCAACTTTACTTTATTTAGCACTTCATTTTTAGTTACAATCATGGTAGCATAAAAAACAGGAAACGATACATATGTGAAAAAATATAGATATTAGAAGTCTATAGTTTGTGCATGGAGGCTAAAAAAAAACGCGACGTTATCGAGTTAGCCTCCATCTCGTTCGAATGAACATACATGTAGAAGAAACTGGGATTAAAGAGACAGTTGACTAAATTAAAAAACTAGAAGAATTTTGGAAAACTTACGTTTGATATTACTTGGATAAGAGATAGTTTTAGCATGAATTATAATTTGTGGAAACTTAAGTTTGATAATGCTGAGATAGAATGTAGTAACAGGCGACCAATGCTCCCATTTGATTGATTTGTTCACACAAGTCTAAGTTTAGCTCGTACAGAACCACAAAATTCTGGAGAGCACTCAGATGTAATTTTCTGTTTTGTTTTAGAAGTAATTAACACCTTTTGAATTAAATGAACAATAGCTTCAGCAGAAGAGTTTAGAATGATAATTGACTTTTTTTACTTCAACTTCATAATGTTATAATAATAGCTTCATAATGTCATTATGTTTTTGAGCAGTTTACTCAAATTAAAATGTTGTGTCTAGTACTGCACTTTTAATGCAAGAAAAGAAAATGGAGTCTCTTTGCACCTTCGTGGATTAACATGGTTGAGAAAAAAGTTTGGGAGAAGAAACTTGTAAAAGACCCAAGATACAAGCAGACTGCGAAGAGTGCAAGACAACACACAGTCAGTAATTACAAAGGTGGAGACTTGTACATCCCAATTCAAGCCAGCCCCAGAACAAAATATTTTTATATCTACGGCAACATGGTTATTCTATGGTTAGTCATCTAAAAGAGATTCCATAAGGTGAGCACTGGCTGCTCTTTTAATCTTGCTACTAAAATTCAGTCAGTCTTTTGTGAACGCAGTCTTTTGTTTTTGTTTTTAAGCATTCAGCCATGAGTCATCCTTCTCCTTTCCAACGTCGATACTCAGGCAAAATCTCACTTTGCCATGTTTCAAGATCTCTTTGTTTTCAAGAACAGTTTGAAGAATACATGTAACTCAGGATTGTTAAATTTGCATTTTGTTTGCATAATCATAGTGCTTATAAATCCAAATAATTTTGAATATCCCACCAAACTCCGCCCATTTTCGCAGGCTAACCAAAATCACCAAGATTTGTTTTTGTTTTTGGCATTCTCAGGTGAATGGAAACAAACACATGTAGCTCGTTGATCACAGGTGTCAACTTCACTATTTTAGTTGGCGGCAAAAATTGAACGTTCCATGAACTGACAGTCAAACGGACAAACAAAAGTTATTGTTTTTCTTCTTCCAAAGGGCTAATATATAAGTCTGTCTTTCACTGTATTTTGATTATTTACCATATTTTATGGACTATGTGAACGACTCCATACACCTTATTCACAAATGGCCGCCAACCTGGGACGAGCGCGCGGCCAAACATGGAATCGAGGCGTTTTGGGATAAAAGTTTGTTTTCGTGCAAACCTTGGTCAATTAACTGGCCAACTTACGTTGAAATTATCGGTCATCTAAAAGCGATTTCTTTTATGCGACAGTTTCCTGACTGCTAATTTCATTGGGGATTAGTTTGAGTTCAAATATTAATTGCTGTGTTCCTCTTTGCAACCAGAGAGGAACCGTAGACGCCAACAGAAAGAGAGTTGGCTTCTTCAATTTTCCGAAAGATCCAAACCTTCGAGCTCAATGGCTGCAGAAGATTCGAAGAGACGTTGGAACGAAATTCAAACTGACGGAAATTACAAAAGTTTGCTCACTGCATTTTCGTGAAAGCGAAATCAAAAAAGGCCTTGGAGGAAAGAGGATGAGTTTAGACATCACCGCAGTTCCTTCGAAATTTGCATGGCGCACTTCACCCCGAAAGAGACCGCCGTCGTCTGCAAGATTTTCCCCGAAGAAGAGCAAGCGTCGACTGGAAGAATCATTCACCGAAGAATCAATCATTCACGGTAAGCAGCGACATAACATCGAAGCGGACGATACAGTTTCTCTCGAAACAGCTGAAATCGTAAATACTGAATCACAGTTCAAGTATGCCAGCGTGGCCTAGAATGTCTGCAAATTTGGAAACCCAGTGTAAAACGAAATAGATTCATCTCCAGACATATTATGTATGCAAAACATTCGTGACTTTAATTCTCCGTTCTCCTCGAGTTGACGCTTAATTTCTGCCTGGGCATTTCTCAACTGGGCTTCTGTATTTCCTAGTTTCTCATTTAAAATTGATACTTCCTCATCTAACCGCGCAGTTTCCTCTTGAGCTTATAACAACTGGAATCGTAACTTAATGACTCGCATGAATCTTGTGATTCAGTATTTACGATTTCAGCTGTTTCGATAGCCTGCAGAGCAGGCGAGATTTCTTCGAGCGAGCGCTCACATTTGTTCAGCCGCCATATTGAATTTTTCACGCAGAGGAAGACTGGAGAGAGAAAGAAAGTTTTACCGAGGGGGTGAGTGATAGGAAAGAGAAGGAATAGGGGAGGGGGTGGGGCGAAGAAAATCTCGCCGTCTTCTCATTTTTCCCCTCCCCCATCCCCCACCGTCTAACATTGCGTCTAATGGCGGTCGCAAGGTTGTAACGCTAACTCAACGCTAACTCGATCGCCCCAACAAGACGCCTGCACTGCAGGCTACTGTTTCGAGAGAAACTGTATCGTCCGCTTCGGATGTTATGTCGCTGCTTACCGTGAATGATTCTTCTGTGAATGATTCTTCCAGTCGACGCTTGCTCTTCTTCGGGGAAAATCTTGCAGAAGGTCTCTTTCGCCGTGAAGTGGGCCATGCAAATTTCGAAGGAACTGCGGTGATGTCTACACTCATCTTCTTTCCTCCAAGGCCGTTTTTGATTTCGCTTTCATGAAAATGCAGTGAGCAAACTTTTGTAATTTCCATCAGTTTAAATTTCATTCCAACGTCTCTTAGAATCTTGTGCAGTCATTGAGCTCGAAGGTTTGGATCTTTCGGAAAATTGAAGAAGCCGACTCTCTTTCCGTTGGCGTCTACGGTTCCTCTCTGGTTGCAAAGAGGAACACAGCAATTTATATTTGAACTTGAACTAATCCCCAATAAAATTAGTAGTCAGGAAACTGTCACATAAAAGAAATCGCTTTTAGATGACCGATAATTTCAACGTAAGTTGGCCAGTTAATTGACCAAGATTTGCACGAAAACAAACTTTTATCCCAAAACGCCTCGATTCCATGTTTGGCCGCACGCTCGTCCCAGGTTGGCCGCCATTTGTGAATAAGGTGTATTGTGGTAACAAAAAAACACTATTTCTCCACAACTTGCACTGTTGTCCGACTGTTATTTCGGCTTTCCACCAGAACACAAAAAGCCAACAAAGTGCTTCAAAGGTGTCATGTCCTTGACTGACTGACTGTCTGACTGACTCTTTCTGTCTGTCTGACAGACTGACTGACTGTCTGAATGACTGACTGACTGATGGACAGACATGGACAGACTCACTAACTGACCTTGCTGGTCTGATGTGTAACTTTGCACAGTGATCATGACGATGACAGACTTGAACTTCAACACTCAATCTTCCTGTAAAGCTCTCTTTTAATGTCATTGGTTTAAACAACTCAGTCAATGTAGATCCTATACAATAGAAAGATTGAAAAAGTTAATCAATGCTAAAAGAGAGCTTGATCGGTAAATACTACATGTTTCATTGATGGCATAAAGTATCTTAAAAATGCACAAATGTAAATTTATATCTAAAATTAACTGTTTATGCAAATTCTAATTAGCAATGGAGTTTTGTCTGTTAATTATCTCATATTTACCTGTTTCAACTCCTATTGGTACAACAAGGAAAATGTAATGTAGAAATGGAACAGCATTAAACACCGTTCTGGAAAAAAAGACAGTATACTCTCAATACATTTCTACCACAATTGCTACTAATCTCAGAATCTGATTGGCTAATTTGCCACTGTCAATAGAAGTCCAGACAACGCTGCTCACATCAATGTGTCACGCAATGCCTTTTTCAGCTCGTACTCTGAAAACAAAACATTTTCTTTGACGTTGATATTGTGCTAAAAGACAAATTGAAATGTGGTTTAGTGTGGCCTGTACTCTTATCGACAACAATATGCATCATCACAGTGGTCAAAATGTTGTGGACTCAGTCAGCTGGGCCTCGTGGGTCCACAACATTTTGAGCACTGTGATGACACATATCGTTGTCGATAAGAGTACAGACCACGTTAAACCACGTTGGATTTGTTACAATCATACAGTGTTCAAATTGCTCAATATTCTTACGGAGAGTGTTTAAAGTAGATTCAGTTGGTAATATTTAAGAGCAACTAGAAGGGATACTTTGAGCTGAAATCTTCAAGGAAATAAAAAAAATCCCAGCTTATTTATTGCACTCACCTGATAATTTCTGTTGCACAACCATAAGCAAAATCAGCCTTGGCTACAAAGTAGTTCATGAAGAGGGTGTTCAGAGGCTAGTTGACAACAAAGTATATTTATTTATTAATTTATTTACCAAATTCAATATTGAATCACCAATAACTAAATTTATCCAATAGAGCTTGACAGCCAGGGCCATTAAGCCAGAAAAAAATTATTAGATTATGACTGAGACAATATTCATGGTTAAATTCTCTTCCTAGGTTATGTTTCAAAAACGGAACAAATGATTGAGAGGCAAGTGCCTCAGTTTGCCTTTTACTAGTTGTGGCCCAGTGACAACCCAATGAAAAAAAAAAATTAAAACACAAACGTACAGCCCCTTGTAGGAGGCAGTGTGACTAAGTGGTTAGGGCACGAGACACTTGAAATCCGGAGATTGCAAGTTCAAGTCTCGCTCTGACCACTCAGCTTGAGTTGTTTCTTTGTAGACCCTGGTTCAACTCCTTGTTCATGCTTGTAAATAGAACTGGCCTGCCTCCCACCAGTTGGGATTAATTATTAAGCCTATTATGTTTCCTTGATATATTTGTTTCTTTCAGTTTAAGTGCAGTGGCATGCTTGTGATCTAGCTACGTACTAGGTGTAGCTACTGTAAGTGCATTGGCCATTATAAACAACATTACATTTGAATATTCGAACCATCCTGCAAGACCAAACATTCTCTCACTATAGTATTTTGTAATTGTTTGTTAGAGTAGATTTTTCTAAGAATTGGAAGAATAACCTGGCAGCAGAGTAACTGGCAGAGATCGTAAAGTGGATGATGGCCGGCAGGCAGCTACACTAGCTGTAGTCGAGAAAACCTTGAAACTTCTGGATCAAGTTGACTGTAATAGCTCTTACTCTCTTTCTCTTAGAATGGGGCAGGACTGGCGATTCATTTTCTTGGGTTATTGTTCACTAACAGTAAATTAGGTATACTTACATTGCACTTTTTGCTGTCATATTTGGAGTGGAACCACTCTTCCCATTTGCCTGGGTCAACACTCGGCAAGTTAGGATAATCAAAGAATGCGGCATGACCCATCACATCATTGTTGGCATTAACTAATGTCACGGCCAGACTGGCTTTTTCACTACAGTACAGTAAAAGACACAATGAGAGTGATGCTTTTAATGCGTTAATGGGAGGTCTAGCAGCCTCATAGGTAATACGCTCATCTCCAAATGGAGCAATCCACCTTTGAATCCTGGCCAGGGACATTGTGCTGTGTTCTTGGGCAAGACACTATACTCTCAAAGTGTCTCTCTCCACCCAGGTGTATAAATGGTACTGGCTAATTAAATGCTGGGGATAACCCTGTGATGGATAACATCTCATCTTTGGGCTTTTTTCTAAATTACATGTATCTTTATACATGGGTCTAAGTTAGTCAAAGTAGTAGTATTGCTAAACATCAGTTAATTGTGAGCAACTGAGAACATTTCTCGCGTGTTCGATAATTTCCGCGACGCTTCATTTTGATTCATGATCGTCGGATAAAGCTCGAGTTTACTTACATGATATTCACGACATTCACACGGCCAAACAGCTTCTCTGTTGTTGCACTGACAAGTTTTAATATCTCCGGTGCATCTAAGGATTCTGTCCGGCGAGCTTGAATCACTTCCGGAGTCGAAGTCATGTTTATTGCTAGGAAGGATTAAAAAGAACAATAAATTGTACTTTACTTTCACGAACAATTACAACGAAGCCATTGAGATGAAACCTCAAGATGAAATTAAATTTTAAAAAACCAAAGGGCTTCAGTTTAATTAAGTGTCATTTTACTTTGTTAAGAATTTAAGTTAAAAAATTTAAAAGGTTTAAATCTTGCATTGAGAAATCTACGACCTACTAACCCCGGACACCGAGGTAACAGCGAGCAAAAACCAACGAAAATAAAGGAAAAAATCCGGTTCTTGGCACCAAGCATTCGCTTCTACATGAGAAAATTACCTAAAAAATCACTTAGCATTATAATTGGTGAGTAAACTAACCTTTCTTGGCGACGATTTCGAGAAATTCTCAAATCACTTTTCTTCCCGCCATACTCAATTTTGACGATCAACAACAAGGCCGTGTTGCCCAGGAAACTTGGCAGAGAAGAGACTTGGGAGACTAGACCCAGTCTTCCGCACTGCATTCTCCAAGTACCAGTTTTCTCTCCAAGATTACCTGATTGTTGTAAGCTGTTATGCCTCTGTCGCCTTAGGCTTTTGCTGTGATCTATCCCTTTAAAAAAACTAAAATAATACAAGTAAAAAGAATTAAAAAAAATTAAAAACCATACTCTTATCTCAGTGGTGAAGTGGCTTCCTCGTCGAGTTCCTGGCGAGAAAAAACGCGTAACGGATACATAACGTAACGAGTAACGCGTAACGCATAACGGCAAACCAGTTAAAATTCTCTTCCTAGTGCATCTCGATGTTTCCCCCTTCCGCCGAATAAAGATTCTAGGGTAATTAGGACAATACATTTTATCTAACTTGCAAATGCAGCTGTCGTACATGATGCGCAGTTGCAGGAGCCCCACTTAAATTTCCCCCGACAAAAGTTTCACTAAAATTTTTGAGAGGTAAAAGAAAACAATTTATTTTTGCAGAACTTGTAAACACAGCCGCATTTCAATAACAGCTCAGGATGCGGGCGTTAGTAAATGACATCACACAATAGGGGACATGTTACAACGACAGCTTTTTTCGTGACGTCCATTTTTTTCTGTTATCGCAACATGCATGCAAGAAATTTCACTGGTTTGAATAAGTGCGTCATGAAGCAGGGACAACATGATATCAGTTTTCAATGTCACATCCTCAGCACTGCTCTTGCAAACTGTCCTCGCTGCAACAAAGAAATGAACTAAATATCCGCTTTGGGTTCACCAAATTCCCATCAACCTAATTCCCAGGGGCTCTCGATTTCTCCTGCCCTCCAGGGGGTGTGAAAAAGAGAGACCCTGAGAAAGAGGGTGGTGTAAATACGAAGGGGCTTATCCCTGCTTCACGTCGCCCCAACATGTTCCTTATACCCTAGATGTTGCCGACCTTAAAACCAGTGACGGACGGGTGCCGACGGTCGGGTGCCGACGGTCGGGTGTCGACGATCGGGTGCCGAAGGTCGTCTCGGACATGTCCTTCAGGATGCAAAGTTGTCAATCACAGGTTTAATAATTTTGGACTTTTTACGCGTCCTTTCGTAGCGTTTGGTTATTCAGCTTTGATTTAGAACGATTTTGTTAAAAAATGTAAATAATTTTACTTTTGTCATTTCTCCAGTCTCTTCTAAGGCCCCGTCGACACTACCGAGGAGAAATTTGTAAAAGCAGCTTTATTTTATTATTTTTTATTTTATTATTTTTTTTTTTTTGCAAACACACATAATTAATTACAATGTACTTAATCTACTTACAAAACGGTACGATACTTATTCTTATTAGACATTTTGGTGTGTAGTATCGCTGTATATTTTTACGAGTTGTGCAGTATTTTGACGAGCCCGTAGGGCGAGTCAAAATACAAACAGCGATACTACACACCAAAAATATACAGCGATACTACACACCAAAACGTATAATAAGAGATTTATTATCCAACGATTTCTTTTCCCGAAATTCTGACTTGCCAAGGTTTTGAACTTCACGCGGCCGGGAGGAATGAGGTGAGTACAAATATCTGTTATTTGTTCTCGTTTCGCGCGTTATTTGTACTCTACGAAGCAGAGTTGGATAATAATACAATACTTCAGCAATAGACCACAAGTTTCTATGGGTTATAGGCTGATAAACCACGCGGGATGTTGGTAGAACACGAGAAGAATTTG
>CAXHUQ010000295.1:25000-47500 GCA_964020085.1 Micromussa lordhowensis
ACGAGGGATCCGCTGTAATTGGCTTTGCTGTAGTTGTCTCCCTGCCTAATAAAGTTTTTATTTATAATAAGTATTTTAGTTAGGCGAAATCGGATAAATAAAAGGTTTTTTTCGCGCAACCCGCTGTTGCATGAAATTCAGGTGGTTTGAATTCGTGCGTCATATCTAAGCAGGGACATACCCGCATTGTACTCTGCTCTTGTAAAAAAAAACCTAAATAAAAAAAAAATAAAAAGAAAAACGAATTTTGTTTTTTGCCTCAATCCGCTTTGTGAGCACCAGTTTGCGTGACTTTCCCTGCAGTGCGTGCTTGATAGTCTCCTGGTGCGTGCTATGAGTACACGAAGGGGCTTGCCCTACCTCACGTCACCGCACCTCGGCCCCTAGTGTGTGCCCTTGTGATTAATGACCATCGACAGGGATAACTCTAAACCTGTTTAATCTGCCCCGCCATTCTGCGAAAAACATGATTGTGTCTGGCATTTCTATCCAACAAGATAAGGCGACTTCACTGAAAAGCGGAAAAATTCAGAACTAAAATTTATCTTTCAAAGTCGAAACCTTGACACCCACAATTGGTTCAATGAGCGCCTTTCATTTAACTAATTAATTCGTGCAATTTTTTTCTGTTGCCATGCATGCTTCCTCGAATTCCAGCAGCGAACCTTCATCTTCTACTATATTTTTTAGCACACATAAAACACACATTCGATCAGGGCGTGATTCAAATACGTCATAAAACGCTGCACGTGACCCTAACAGCCAATCACAAAGGACAGAGATTGACAATCCATCGAACAAGTCAAAACACCAAGCAAAGTGGGGCGGGGGAAGCGAGTTTGATAATAGTTTAATGTTACTTCTGATTGGGTAACAAAGTGGCGTGCGATTTTAAGCCAATCACGTG
This sequence comes from Micromussa lordhowensis, assembly GCA_964020085.1. Lineage (NCBI taxonomy): Eukaryota > Metazoa > Cnidaria > Anthozoa > Scleractinia > Lobophylliidae > Micromussa > Micromussa lordhowensis. The sequence goes on from CAXHUQ010000295.1 coordinate 25,908, forward strand.
GGGAAGTATCTAATGCAAATGAAGTGAAAACCGCTCTAAAATATAAACAACACTCTGGGTATACTCGGAAGTTTCTTGCATGCCTAGCGGACCTACGAACGATCTGGAAGCCAACAAAAAGCTGGAAAATGAGTTATGGCGCCTGAATGGCTTTTTGCGCTTTTTGGTGCGATGTTGAGTCGACCCATGGTTCGTATTTTGAGGAGACGTTGTCGAGCCAAAATACCCATGTGTGAGACCAAAGGAGCTTGATATGCTGCTGAAGTGTACCAAAACGGTACGGTTCTGAAGGTGTTTACCGCACTCAAATCATGATGTCGTTCGCAGCCATATCAGGCCATATCGCAGGATATCAAGACAGTAGACATGGCTTCTGATTGGCCAATTGCGAACTTAGCTACGACTGAAGGGGTTGTGTATTGGCGATATGTTTTGAATCTTTGGTCGATGTGTAGTTTAATTTTCTGCTATTATATTGTGATTTCGTCCCTAAAGCCAGTCACATATCTGGAAACTATTATTGTCAAATTTCTGTCGCTATTTCGCACTGATCATTGAACAGATAGCGCAAAAAAGTTATTGCTTCAACTCAGGTTGGAAGAGCAATATGTAACTCCAAGCATATTTGCGGTGAGGGTTGACATAACATATTTGGCTGGGATTTTTGTATAGTATACTATCAATGTGCTATAGATAGACAGCTCAATTAAAATACACGCGGCTACTCCGGGAAGGCCTCACGGAACCAGATCGCTGCAAAAATATATTTGTTTATTGAAAATATCATGGGGAATTGTAAAAAGAATTCAAACAGTCTTCAAACAACTGAAAAAGAGTGCCGGAATCTTCGAAAATGTGTACCTACTTGTAAAATTTGAGTGTTTTTGCTTTATTGCTGATCAGTTACAAACATTTTTTTGAAGGAAAAAAAAAGAACTTTTGGGTATATTTCTTTCTGGGTATATCCAAGTCTGTTAAAAATTAACTCAATGACAATTAAATTTTACGCGGCTTGGCTACATGTATAAGACAGGGTTGTCTCGTCTATTGCGCTTTCAGAGTGTGTTATTATATATATACATTTTCAAAATTGCGGGCGTCGATGAAACAAGTGGCGAATATATATGTAACATATTTCTCCGTTCAAACACCATAAGAAGCCCGGAAAGACCAAGTCACCGCATCTGCAGGGGACGATCTGAGACGCTCCTGTTGTTATTGTACAGAAATGCCCTCATCGTGGAATATGTCTCTGGAAAAAAGCGTATTATGTCCTTGTGAAATGAGCCATACCCAGATATGCGGGCGATAAGCGGAGTCATTGAGCCCGATATTTGCATTTTAATAAAAATCAGCAAACGTCCGTCGCGCCGACGTTTGAGGTCACACTCAGTTGGATCACGCGTGAACCGCGAGGCGTACGCTTCTGTGCCTGTAGCAGCCGGTACAATGCCTTCATAACTTGTGGAAGTGAGCGTTACACCTCATGAGAGACATGGCTCTCCCAAGTTCTGCCGTTTACAGAGCTGTTGTACTCGTTTTATCCACCTGCATTGCTTGCTCTCTGCCATCAAACGGTAAGTTATAAGTAGCTCAAAGTAAGTTAAGTTAACTTTCGTGTTAACGCAGTATTCTCGGCTTCTGAAACCTTTAACTGCTGTCCGTAGAATGCTTTTTCTTGACATATCTTGAATGTTATGCTCTGTTTTATAGTCTTGACATAAATATTTTGCTTTGTGGAGGGGTAATTTAGATAAATGAACTTGTGTTTATATAGGCGACTGTTCGCGTATTAAAATCCTGCGTAAATGCGATCTCCTCGCGCTACACGAGGTCATGACAGGCCGTCGCTTTATTTTGTCTTTCAATGAAGTTTTCTTTATTTCAAGTACCAAATCTTCGACTTAAAACCGGAACAAAAACGCTGCGGACTCGTAGTTTAATTACAATATTAAAATCGCGCGTACAATTTGAACGAGAAACCTCGCCGTGTTCTCAACACGTGTCTTGGATTGTATATACAAATGTACATACAGCGCTTTCAAACAAACATTTAGGCTAAGGTGCATGAACTATTGTTCACTCGAGAGGGTTTTGAATCGCTTTTTATGAAACATAATTGGATTTATTCATCGACAATCTTGTGGTATTTATAGAAGTAAGCCTTAACCCTTCGATGTCGTCCGCACTCGACTCCCGGACTCGACTGGACTGTTCAAATATCGAATTGCATGCTGTCGTTACTCAAACATGTGATATTCCAAAGCTAAGCGTGCTTACTTGTTTATTAACATCAGATTTTAGGCGTGACAAATTGGGCTTTGTCTTCTTCGCAATAAATCCCAGATATACTGTCTGTAAAGTTAAAGTTCAGTTGCTATTAAACAACATATTGCTCAAATGTATCTAAATGTAAACGTGTGGTTAATATTAGCCTAATGAGTTATCTGTTTATGATTTATTGATAATAAATGAAATTTATAAATTTCCCTACGGTGGGGCTATGCAGAACAATTAATTTTTGTTTTTGCTAACACCGACAACACAAGATTTATGGCTCATCGAAATCAACAGAAGTATTTTAGCATCATATTATATATTGGGCTGTCATTATTAAAAAAATAATTATAAAACGCAGAATGGTATAAAACTATCAAAATTATGTAAAAAGTTTGCAAAGAAGATTATTAGTATCAATGAAATGATTTTTTTTTGTTACAGTCAAGTTTGTAGGTTAAATTTGTTCTATATTACAGTACTTTGTTAATTATATTTTATCTCTTAAAATTATGTTACATTAGTTGTTACTAGTTGCCAATACCGACTTGTAAAATGAGTCGCATAACGGTCAAACCATTCAAACATCTTTTCATATCTGCATTAATTATTGTAATGCAGTGACAAATGATATATTTTTTGCCGATCTGTTTTATATCTTCTTGAACCTTTCATTAACATATCGGCTGGTGTTCAGAGTTAAATTTTCTAGATTAAGTCCTAACACATAATCTTTTGTGTGCTATTATTAGTATTTTATACACTTGAATTAATGATGGAATATTGTATATTAGGCACTTGAATATTGTTACAAATGTCAAGACTTTTCATATTTTTTTTTACACTTTTTTAAGAGAGCTTTCAGCAAGAACATTCTTTTCTTTTCCCATTACTTAAGCTGAGCATTGGTGGAATTCTTGAGAAGCAAATACTATTTTAATGGCATGGCTGCCTTTTTTTATTATAAAAATGTCATGAACTAAAATGGAGCATTGTAACCATGGAGCATTGAAAAATGAAATTTAAATTTCAGGTAAAATAATGTTCTTCTGATTGTGTTACAATAGAGAAGTTATACTGACCACCAAGAATGAATTATTTTTCAGACTTTAATTTCACAGTTCCTTAAGTTGTATAACTGCAGTGATCATCTATGTCTTGATATCTTTCTCCGCATAACAAATGATCTTCCATACATTCATTTGCATTTGTCACTGTCTATGGATATATATTACAGACTCGCAATGTGACCATGCAACTGGCTTGATAACTCAATTGGTAGAGTGCTGCACCGGTATCACAGAGGTCATGGGTTCGAATCCTGTTCAGGCCTGAATTGTTTTTTTTCAGGCTTCAATTTCACAGCTGCTTAAGTCGTGTATATAATGACGGCAATGATCATCTGGGTCTTCATATCTTTCTCCGCTGTTCAAATATATAATCTTCTAAATATTCATTTACAAGAATGAATTTATGATCTATAATACTGCTTCCAAATGAGTGTTAAACGGGCTTATGAAACTCTGCTCAAGGTTTCAGCTTAGTCTTACTTACTAGATAACCAGGTAAGAAGTAATATATGAAACATGAAAGACCATGTTTGACTGCATTTCCAAACACCAAGAAGAGAGTTGAAAAGACTACACCGCAGGGTATTTTGAGAAACTTTGAGATGTTTGAAAATGTGGCCAAACATGAGTGTTTGATATATCTTCTTGATCAAAACTAAAACTAAGGAGGAAATGGAGAGAGAAAATCATAACAAAAGTTATGCTGATTTAGATCAACTATCCAAACACTGTCAGTCATGATTTCCTTTCTCTGAACTTCATGAATTATTAAATAAATGAATTTATGAATAAGACGTCAAACTGCCTTTGCTGTCTGATCTTGTATAGCCATGCACATGTTTTTTCCTTTATTCAAACTTTGAAAAATTAATGATGATTTGCACCAGATGATTACACCAGATTGCACCAGATGATTACATGTACATGTACAATCACGTTACGGGTTAAACTCCTGTTGTCTTGGAATTCCCCTTCCTGCTGTCACTTTCTCCCGCTGAGCCATCCTAAAATTCCCACCCCCTTCACTCCCATATTGCCACCCTGGCCTTCCCTCCACTACATACGCATACATGTATAAAATTAGTGAACAGGATGTGGCCCTACAGGCTGGTAGATCTCAGAGTAACAACTGTAGTTTGCAACAAAAGAACGCTGTTTACAGTGTGTACACCTGCATTACAACAATCCGTTTCCAATGTGTGTGAATTTTAGATATTGCATATTTTCACTAGCTTTGAATGTACAAGATAGACAACTAATGAATGTTAACAATTTATTTATTAGCGTAAGAAATATAACAAACAAATTATTAAGTGTGCAATTTTAGAGCTACTGAAAATATTTTGAATTTACAGTCTGATTTATAAAATGCCCAAAATAATGCCTCACAGAAAATTTTCCCTTGAAGGGAATTTTAATTAAAATTATTAATTAAAAGCTTTCTTTGAGAAATTGTATTAGTGATAATAATCAGTTGGTCAGTCATCCCCATAGTGCCGGCGCAAACGTGTGCACATTGATATCAATTCCTATTGTACTCATTGCTTTCTGGATTTAAGTCACTCTGCACTGTATAGGTGTCTACTTGTACAGATAAAGAGGCATTAAATTTTGCTTACGTTTTTATGACTGTTCAGATTGCGCTTGTCACGCTTATTACACAACATCTTGTCAGACAGACTTAACTTAATAAATACTTATAATGCAGGAATGTTGCATGTCAAGTCAAGTTAAGTGTGTTGCAAGCATCCTGCCATGGTGATGAATTACGTTTAAGGTTTAAATATGTCTGCGTGCAGGTTTCAAATTTTCATTGATGAAGTACCTGCAATTGTTGTGACGGTTATCGCAAAAGGAAAGAAATTTTGACAACAAAAACCATACTGAATAAGAAAATTTTGATCCAGCTGATTTGTGGTCCATGTTATTGTCACATTTTCCAAATATAGCTTTTAATTAATGTCACATCCTTAATATATTGCTGGGCCCTTAAGGGCTTTTGCATTGCTTTCTGGAATTGCATTAATTAATATAATCAATTGTCAAGTTATCTTTGTTTTACTTTCCTTGTTACATGTAGTTGGCCAATTATTTATTCTTATTTTATGTTCCCATCTGTGGTATCCCAGATTTATGTGTTTATGTTCGGAATTTGCATTTATCACCACAGTGTTTTCCTCTAGGGATTTTACATCCCATCTCGGTATTTACGCCTCGTTGCCTCTCGCGTTAGTCACTCGACACAGCCAGTTTCCCACTCGCACCTGGCCGAGCTTAATTTTTCTAGTATTCTGTTTATATTTAGATTCATAGCGTTACAGTGATGTAACTCATTTGTATGTTAGCCTTTTTCTTTCCCTCATCTCGAATAAACTCAACTGGTCATGTCCTTCCTATTTCACTGTGTTGTTGTTTTTCTGCTTATTAGTCAAGAACTTATTAATAAATGTTTTCTCTGCGGCGGAACGCAGTGACATACTTAGCAGAGAAAAATAGTTATAAAAAACATTAAAAATAATAGTCAGTGAAAGATTATGGCAATGTAAATTTCATGATGTTGCTTGTTTTGGGATTGGCTAGTCTTAAGGTTAGATGACAACTTGGCTTAGTACTGATAGAATATATTTAAAATAAACAATACTATTTATTAGCACCTGTAGAGCTGTTTACACATCATAATAATAGATGCAATCAGTATAATTAAACAGTTCTTACTATAAATAGGATGTTGTCGCTTAAAGTTCCCCGTGGGTGGCCGCCAAACTTAGGGATCTATCAGTCAAGGCTGTGCATTAATGTTGTCAGTTATGTGTTATTCATCCAGAACGTTGTACGTGCAATTGCAACTACGGTGTGTGGGGAGCTCGTTGAAATGGAATTTGGAAGACAAAATTAATACTTTGATTTTTCAAAACTTGTCAGAATTCTGTTCACATGTCAATTTATTTCTCACCCGCCCTTTTTAACTGTCTTTATAGAGACATGCACTACAAGTGAAATAAATTAACTCTGCATGCATGAACAACATTTCATGTTAGCATGCATACATAAAGAAATACTTTGTAGGTAATTTCAGATACAAGCTGTGAACCTGATTTTGTTTTTATAATGCATCACATTTTCATGGTCATTTAATTTTTTTAGTATTGTTTTGAAACAAGTTCGACTTTGCCCACAATCAGTTAAATGAGCAAAATAATCCTGTTTTAAATCACTTGGTCTACCTGGCGTTCTGTCACTTTGAGAAGTGCTGGCTATATTTTATTTTTTATATTTTAGAAAATTATGTTTAAGTCTAGTGACTCTTAGTACATGTACCAACATAATTATGTACTGTATTTACCACTGCAAGCTTGTTTGGTCCAGGGCATGCTTTCCAATCAGCCAAAATTCCAGAACTTTTTAGAATGGGGTGAATATCCTTGGAAAGTTTCTGGAAAATCTGAAATGCATCAACCACTTATTAAAAATAACTGAAAGTTCTGGAAATTTATAAGGGAATAAAGCCAGATGGGATGGAAAGTTCCTAGTAAGGAATGTTTGAAAATTTGGGTATATGTAGGTTGTCCTCGGTAGAAGTATAGGTGCCAAATTATCCAGCTGTGTCCCCCTTTTTAATTTATTCAAGATGGCCACCAATAAAAGTGCGAGAAATGGTGACATCATAGTGATGTCACGATTGCAGCAGGAGGTGCAGAGGGGGCAAACTCTTGGATGGGTGCAAGTGGGGCGTGTGCGTGGAGGGTGGTGTGGAGTGCGTGGTGACGTCATGAGGGGTTTCATGGTGACATCTTGAGGGGGGTTGGAGGAAGTAGGCACCCCCTCCTGGGGCGCACGCCTAAAACCTCACTTGTGGTTGGGTGCACGTGGGGAAGGGTTGGGGTAGAATTTGTGGTGACCTCGTGAGGGGGCATGGGCTGACGTCACGAGTTGATAATGTGAATTGGCCACTGTAAAGAGATTCGAAAGCTGATGTTGCGAGCGTTAGTCACAAAGGTGTTCCTGGAATCGGTTGGCTAGTCATCTCCCTGTTTTGCCAATGTATAACTTTTTGCAAAGAGTAAAATGATCAGTGATCTTGATGGATCTCTTGGGGCCAGATATTTTGTCAACGTTACGAATGAAAGGACATGTTTTGCATCATATCATGCGCGTATACACTGAAAAGTTCCAGGTTGATCACTTGTTTGGAATGCACTTCTGACTAAAAAGTTACGTATGTTTTTGTCACTTTTGAATGAAATTAACGGAGGTTGCGAAAAGGATCTATTAGTATCAGGATCATTTTGAAGTAATTTAAAGTTTTTTAGAATGATGGATTTTACTGTGTGGTTGTGAGGGTGAAATGTGAGGGTGAATGGCTTTAGATTACTTATACCCCCTTTACCTACATAGGAGTCTTTTAGTAGTTGCTTAGTTTGGGTACCCTCCTCAGTAGTGCGTGATGCAATCCACACTTGCGTGTAGTCACATTGTTTTTGGAAACATCAATCCTTATGCATTATGGCTCTGCACTTAAAATCCTAGAATAATTTTTTTTTAAAAATTGTCTGTTTCTTTGTTCTCATGTGGAATGACCCAAAGGACTGCTCTCCAGGGTAGAAAAATTTGCTGTCAGAATTAATTCACTTTTTAATTATCCACATTGAAGAAAACAAAATTTTGCATTTCGCCATTAACTCCGATCGATTTTGCCTAGCGTATTTCTAGCAGGGGCATACACAATTCTAGAAGAACCGTACACGTTTTTCTGGCCCTATCACCTTTTGGCACGTACGGCCCTCATATGGGACCTTTTTCGTTTGTTTTTCCATGGAAATTATGGCACGCGGGGCCGTACAGGTCATATGATAATAAATATTATTTATCTAGACCTTGTACATACATGAAGTTAGGAACGATTAATTGAATCTCTCAGCCTAATACATTGATAGAATACATGTGATGTTAACTTGGAATGATGATTTTTCAGGTGATCTGAGCTGTTCAGCACTACAGTTTGCATGCAGCCATAGGTGTATACCTTTAACATGGCATTGCGATGGTGACAAAGACTGTCCAGGAGGGGAAGACGAGAATGGTTGTCGTGAGTATTAATGTCAGCTTTATATTTAAGGCAACCTGAATTTATAATTAAAAAGATTTTTGATTGGACACTACAAAGCAGGACTTAAACATGATAAGTTGTACATTTCATTCCCCAGGGGATGATATCATTAGATAGCACTTCCCTGTGATGGTATGGGCCTTATGGCCTTATCAGTCACTGATATACATGTAGATGCTAAATGCTAAATATGTGATAATTAATAATTGTTAATTTAATATCTTTTCTTGCTCGACAACCCAAAAAGAACAAATAAAAAGGATGGCAGAGGTGTTTGAAACCAAAAGTGCTTGACACTTAAAATGTTTCAAGAAATAGGAAGAAATATTTAGCAAGAGCATTGTAAAGTTTGAATTGGGTAAGATAACAAGTCTTCATTTTTTTTAAATAATATTTAATTTAATTTAATTTTATTTGTATAGTATATAGATCTTTCTTTTTTATGTTTTCATGTTTTCATGTTTTCGTTAATTATTACTATTATTTTTCATTAATTATTTCTTTTTAATTTTTTTTATTTGCTATTTATTTTATTCAAGCTTCATTGTTCATTTATTTTGAATGTTGTTTCACCAACAGCTGTAAATTGCCTCAGTACCCAGTTTAAATGTGCTGATAGAACTCGCTGTATTCCCACAAGATGGCAGTGTGATGGCAGTGCAGAGTGTGATGATGGCAGTGATGAGTTGGACTGTAGTAGGTTCCTCGTTGACAATAAATTAATATTAATTATTAACAATAAAATAAAACTGGACTTGCTGGGGTACTTTATCAATATCATGTTGTATCATGTACATACCAAAATCTGAAACCTTGCCTATTCAAAAGTAAAGAATCAAGTTTTTATGTACAGGGGTTTGGAGGTCAATTGTTTCAGAAATTAACTCTAAAACAGCACTTGAAGCATGATCTTAGAATTCTCTTCTTTTAAACACTTCACTGAAACCTCAAGGCATTTTTGACATTTGAGATGAATCTTTCAAAGATCTTTACTAAAGACCTATGGCCAGCAAAGTGGTTCTACTAGCCAGCTGGGCACAAAGTACAATGAACCTTCTTTATTTTTAAGAATGAATGGCATTAGAGGCAGTATTAGTATTTTTTTATATTAATTGGTCTAAAAGTGGAATCTTTGTACATTAATTAAATGCGTAATTATTACTGTAGCATTAATTAATTGGACTATTCATTTTATGATATGACTGGCTTGGGCTACAAAAATTTCAGCTCTGAAAATTGAAAGGGCAAATGACATGAGAAACTCTCCCTTGAAGCAATTTGAGTTCAAGGTATTGAATACATATATGTGTACTTACAGAAAAGATACAGGTTAACTTAAAATAATCACTTCTCAAAATGCAGTGGTAGTCATACATGATTTTAGATTAGTGGGTTTCTTTAATTATCAACTTAAGATACTTGAATGTGTAGCTCCTTTTGCTGTACTCTAGGAAGAGGCACTCCACTTCAATAGCGTCTTCCAAACTACCCAGATGTACATGTATAAATAATAGCTAAGTGCTGACGATGGGGGAAACAGGTTTTGACAAAGAATGTATGGGCTCATTATTGCTTGTGTCACCCAGAAATTTTGCAATATTTAAATTAAGGGCAATTATCCCTATCAGTACAGTATGTATGTCACCCATAGGGCTAAAATTTTCACCAATTGCTAAGTTTCACTCCCTCTTTAACTGTTTGAAGTCAATTCCTATCTCATGGCACCTTCTTTACAACACATCTGCTAATGAGGCAAAATTTAAACAATGACATCTGCAAAGATCACCTTACAGTGAGAACCCCTGTAGATGTAATAATAATTATGTTGTGCATGGCCATCTTTCCCTCGGAAACCGCCATGAAAGCTGAGCAAAGACAATGTGACTTTGCTGTTTTTCACACTATTTTTTTTAATTAGTATTACATAATTTTGTGTAAATCCTCATTTTATATAGAAAATCATACTTGTGCTCCCCATGACTTCAGCTGTAAAAATGGAAAGATCTGTATTTCTATGGCATGGAGGTGTGATAAGGATGATGACTGTGGTGATATGTCAGATGAGACTGGTTGTGACCCAGGTGAGTTTTAAATAAGATTATGACACTAGAGGTTAAATAAGAAATTTTGAATAATTAATCCTGAGTACTGGTGATGGACATCTGCATGTATTTCTGTTCACCTGTAAGACACATCGACCATTGCTAAAAAGAGCAGCAACTGGACGTTGGAGGAGGTCTCTGTGCAGTGTCTGTGATTGGTGGATATTCTTCTTAATTACAACTAATAAGAGACTTTCAATTTGCTATAAAAGGTTGTTAATATGAAATCGGGACTTTTGTAAAGGGTTTGGACAGCTTTAATTAAGCCTTATAACTGGGAGACTTGTATCCAGAGATCTTCAATCTACTTGCAAATTTTTTCATTGCCATTTCTGAGGTAACAATATTTTTTGACAACATGTACCAAGTAGGTCAATAATTGTGGAAAACTACTTTTTGAAGGGCTCCACAGTATCAAGGGGCTTGTTTTTCTTGCTATTCTCTGTTGGTAAACAGATCAGTCTTTCAGACTCCAAGAGAGAGTTAGAGTATCTTAACTGAAGAGTGACATAATTTGTTACTCATTTCTGAAGGCTTAAGTTGAGTGTCAAAAATGTATGTTGCAGTACTTGCATAATACATCTGCAATACTGGTTAATTTTGAATTCACTTTTTCTTGAATGTACAAGGTCCACCATGTCAGCCTAGTGAGTTCACCTGTGATAATGGTCTGTGCATTGATGCAGCTTGGGTATGTGATGAACAAAACGACTGCAGAGATTGGAGCGACGAGCTTAATTGTAGTAAGCAGGCCTGTTGTGACTTAATATTTACCTGGTACTGTATATATATACATGTTGTAGTTATTTGAAGTATATTAATTGTATTAAAGTTGTTCCCTCTTCTTTGTGGTAGAACAAAGTACCCATTAATGTAAAACATGATATGACTATACTCTAATTAACAAATAGAAAACATGTTCTATGGTTCTATTGAGCCATAGAAACACGAGTGGAAGTTTCAGAGAACGAGAAATGCTGTGGGAACATGAGCCAACAGGCGAGTGTTTCAACATCTTTGTTGAGTTCTCCAAGCTTTTACAAGTATTTCTATAACTTGTTGGAAACATGGAGAACATGTTTTCTATATTTCTCTTAGAGAATCCTGCAATAAAAACAAGAAGACAACTTGTTAATTTTGATCATCAAAATGTTAATTATCTTTGCTTGCACCATAATTATGTCAACAGCTTGTGCTAGTTCAATGTTTCTATCAAGGTACAGTCGAAACAAAGTAAAGTCGAAAATAATCAGCACATATATATTTTCTTTGGAATTTTTTCTAACGTATTACATGTTTACTCTAATCATTATTATTACAATTAACTTTGAAATGGTAGGTAGATATCTATTGATAATGAGTGTTGCTTCTGTGGCACAGAAGATGTCATGCTTTAAAGCTGGTTCTGTGTTGACTATATTAATTCGAAAGTGAATATGGGGCCTCTGCCTTCAGATTTTTTATTCTGACCTAAAGTTTTCGACACTAGAATATCGACTTGTCCATTTTTGTCACTTTTTTTCTCCGATATAATATATTTTACATGTTGATATATAGCACAGAGTAAATGTGATGCATCCACTGAGTTCAGATGTTCAGATGGGACGTGTATTGACGTCAACTGGAAATGTGATGGAGAGAATGACTGCCAGGATGGTTCTGATGAACAGGATTGTGGTAATCTATATTGCACAGCATTAATAAGTATACATAGTGTGGTATTATTAATAGAAATACATTTTAGTGTCATTGCCAAAGGTAGTAGTCGAGTATACTAAATGTTTGATTTGCTTATGAATGGTTAAATTCTGTCAGACAAAGTTGTATTTTATTATCTGTGATATAATTAATTAATTAGTTACTTTAGATAATTTAATCAGTTAAGTAAACAAGGCTCAATGGAATAGCATGTTAGGTGAATTTGATAAATAAAGAATACCTAGCTGTACCAACGTATCTTTGTCTGACTGGAAGACTTTTAATATGTAACCTGCAAGACCGATGTAAAACTGATATAAATAATGTATAGATTTATTAAGGCCTAAAAGTGGAGTTCCTGATTACAATAAATTGACCTGGCTTATTAGCCTACGATCAAATTGAAAACCAGTGCTTGTTTAGCAATCAACTTCAAAAAAACACAACCTTTTGAGCCCTAAACCTGAGTCTGTGATATGGTCACATGGTACTGGTCAGTGGATACCTTGTTTTAATAGGTGTCAATTGTCCACAACATGGTTGCCCAATATCAAAGATGTCTGCTGTAAACCAAGGCTGCACTACTTGGTATTAGCTGGAGTATGGCCGCTTTGTTACACAACATTGTCATCGTTTGTCATCGTTGTCATAGGGGGGCAGGCACCTGTGATCCGTGCCGCTAGCCTTGTTGACCATGAACAAAGAGTTGGTTGCATGGCTTTCTATTTTTATTCATGCACGTGGTTCTGTTCCTATAGTTATAGTACTGATGTAAGAATATATGAAATAATTCATATATGAACTGCGGTTATAGATGAAAGTCAAGAATGATCCTCGCAGTGAATTTTCCAATTTAAGCAACTGGAAAGAAGAAGCCTGAAAAAAATCAGGGCTTCAACGGGATTCGAACCCGTGACCTCCGCGATACCGGTGCGATGCTCTACCAACTGAGCTATGAAGCCACACATTGGGAGCGAGGTCAATTTGTTGAGTTCATATCTTCCCGTGAGGAGTGAAATGATGTAAGAATATATGAAATAATTCATATATGAACTGCGGTTATAGATGAAAGTCAAGAATGATCCTTGCAGTGAATTTTCCAATTTAAGCAACTGGAAAGAAGAAGCCTGAAAAAAATCAGGGCTTCAACGGGATTCGAACCCGTGACCTCCGCGATACCGGTGCGATGCTCTACCAACTGAGCTATGAAGCCACACATTGGGAGCGAGGTCAATTTGTTGAGTTCATATCTTCCCGTGAGGAGTGAAATGATGTAAGAATATATGAAATAATTCATATATGAACTGCGGTTATAGATGAAAGTCAAGAATGATCCTCGCAGTGAATTTTCCAATTTAAGCAACTGGAAAGAAAAAGCCTGAAAAAAATCAGGGCTTCAACGGGATTCGAACCTGCTTGGCAGAACTCCCCTATAATTTTTTATGTTCTTTTCATTTGTCAACATGCACTATGCACATGTGTTGTTGTATAGCTAGAAATTAAAACACTTTTAAAATAATATCTTTGTTTCAGATTCTTTGTTTCCTTCCCCATATTGCTAGTTATTATATGTACATTGTATAATTATTTAGTTTGGCTTTCTTGCCTCCCACTTCCAGGGCCTGTGACATGTTCACCAAACCAGTGGCAATGTGTAGGGACATCTCATTGCTTAGATATGACTCAAGTGTGCGATGGAAATGATGATTGTGGCGACAATTCTGATGAGGGCACACATTGTTGTAAGTGTGTTGTTGGACTTGCATGTGTACAGGAATTGTACATTGTATAAATTGGAAGTTTTGCTATGAATAGTGCTTTAGAATGAAAGGAAACCTTAACACATAACTACAAACAAAGTGGATCCGGGATTATTGGCTCTTACTTGGTGTAGAAGACACAGCTGATGTAAAACAAAAGAGAACAAAAGGACAAAATAAAACAATACATGTAGGTTTGTGGGGCGGTGTTCTTTTGTGACATGTACTGTGTCTATACAACACTAGGAAGGAGCCAGATTATTTTTCCAATTGATTATTTTGATGTGTTCAGTCAATTTCAGTGCATTGTGTAGATCAGTGCTGTCAACATAGTTCACCTGTCATCATTTACTCGGCAGGTTTGTGTAAATTTGATTAACTGTATCGCTAAAATGGAGGTTGGGTGCCTGAAACATCCAGAAGCTTCCACTATTGGCAGCCAGCGCCTAGATGAAGACTGCTCCCATGGCTGGCAAATCCTGGCAACCCAGCCATGAGCTCCCATGCCATGCCGAAGGACCTCCGAGCAAGGCAAAGGCCAGCTCGGAGAGAATGGGGCTCATGGCTGAAGTAAAGCCAGAGCCCCACAAAACAACGCCCAAGTCCGGAGGCACCCAGCTACTACATGCAATTAGATAACATAAGAATCATACCTGTTAGAAAATTCTACCAGCTACCAAAAGGATGGTGTCCACCGGTGTATGCACATACAAAAGATAAGCATCACTCGACCAGCGACCCATGGTCTTAATGAGGTGGTCAGGAATGCCTGTCTGGGCGGCTCTAGTAGCAGCGCCAATTCTAAAGCTGGGGCCTAAGAACTTCCCTGGAATGCCAGCTGCCTGTAAGGTGGCTTGCAGAAACAAAGACAGAAGGGCCCTCAACAGAGGACGGCCATCCTGGAAAATGAAGAGAGGACCCAACACCTGGTCCACGAAGAAGCCTAATGGGACGGTCATCACGCCGGAATGCTGACAGTAAGTTAATCATACGCCGCATAAAAGTACGCCCTTGGGGTATGACTTTGCACGCGTGATGAAGGGTGCCAATGAGAGACTCCAACTCCTTCTTAGAACAATGACGTTTAACAGACCAAGATTCCAGTAGGTCAACAATGAGCTCAAATTTACTGAACAGAAAAGGGTTCCTTTAAAATGCCATCGTTGACGCTATGACCCAAAGGACTCGACAGATCTAAAATAACCCGCCACTTTCCAGGTTGGTGCTTCTTAGGGATCACTCCAAAACGACTAACATGAAGGTTTGGAATTGGAGAGATAAGGAATGGGCCAGCTACACGACCTTTCTCACGCTCTGTAAGTAGGTACTGATCAATCACTGATGGCTGAAGGGACGCTGAAAGCATGTTATGGGCTGCAGACTGTAAGGACACCGCCGAGGGGTCAAAACCAAGGCGAAAACCATTTGTGAGACCTGAAATCACATAGTCCACTTTGACTTGGTCAGGGTGAAGACAAAGTTCACTCCACAGTTTGTGAGCATCAATGGGTGTAACCCTAGACGGAGGGACCAAACCTTGAAAGGTATTGGCAACCAAGCATGTGCGGGGAAGGGCGGTATGAGCAGGGAGTCCCTGGGGCCGGCTACTTGCTGGAGAAACAAGGGTAGAAGACGCAACAACAGTAACAGGAACGGGAAACAAACCATGTGAAACTGGAACTGAATGACTAAACTGTAAACTATTTACATTGTACGCTGGAGATGTGGTTAACCTGGTCACGGTCTCGACGCCTCTGGCGTTTTCTCCGTGGAGGGCTAGAGGACCATGAGCGCTGAGCAAGGGATGCTGAGGCCCGAAAGGGGCAGTTCACACAAGGATGCTCTCCTTGACACTTCACAGTGGTGACGGTACCTACATTGACCGTAGGGCCAAGCCAGGAACCATTATTCTAGGATCTGCAGAAAATAGATGAAGAGGCAATTGATCTTGAAGGTGAGGAGGATGAAGTGGTGGAAGGCTGGAACTGTTGTTGTTGAGGTAAGCGGGTGTGCAAGTTGTACAGATCACTGTTCATACGGGACCAGTCGGTCAGACCTGATGCGGCAGCGTCTTTCCGAAAGGCTGTGTCATAGTGAAGCCAAGCCTTGCCAGAAAACTGGCGAGCGATCTGCAAAATTAAAAGCTTGTATTGTGTCATGTCTTGCCATCTAGATGGGGAGTACAACAAGTAGGTGGAAACAAAGGAAGGTACAATGACGTTACCTGCGGAGGGTCCAGCAGCAGATCCTGGCGGAGAGTTAATGGGAAAGGAAGACGCAGATGTGTTCGATGGCATGTTTTCCAATGCAGTGACATTCAAAGCCGTGAGCTGGTTTGTTTGGTTTTGCATGGCTTCTAGAATTTGAGGCAGCGAATCACCGAGCGCTCGAGAGAAGGCTTGAGAAAGATCCTGAGCGGTCAGTACGAAGGATGGAGACGTGGTGACCGGGGCCGAAGAAACCAAGGAATTTGCCACTGAAGAAGAAGAATCCTCGGAGGAAGTCGCCGATGAATTCAACGTGGTGGCGGCACTGTTGTTAGTTGACCGCCCCGAAAGCTGATTCATTAAGACAAGCTAAAGAAGCGGTGAAGCAAAATGACCAAAGGAAAACTGTAACGTTGATTTGTTTAGAGGAGAACTGCCTGGGCGATGAGCTGCCACGCTATGAAACGCAAGGGAATACCTCCTGTACGTACGCCACGTTACGCTATGCTACAATCCACAAGCACGTGGAATTCCGATACATGCGCAAATGTGTTGACACCGCTGACCTCCAGGGGAACGCAAGCGCTCTTTGTTGTTAACTCCATTAAATTGCATTTAACTGCATTTAAAATAGAGACAACTGCAAGTTGCTGCAGTGAATTGTGGAGATGGATTATTGGCAGTTGACCTAATAAATCTACTAGAGACGCGTGATTATGGTCAAACGGAAAAATTAGGCATGGTGAATTGTACTGCCAAACAAGATTTGTCTGACATAATTTCCCCCTGTGTGATTTGGCCATAACCATGCACGATTCCGGTAGGATTTGGTTGAACATGAAGGCAAAATCTAATTACCGGTATTCTGAGTAACTAAATCATAACAGGTGAACCATGTTAAGGAAATCATGTTTGTAAGGGCCTGATTACATGAGCCGGGCTGGCCCAGTTAGCCGGGCTGCTTCGGTGTGGGCTAGCCCGGTTGTCATGTAATCGCGAAGTTGATTTTTGTTGCATTTAACAAACATGCCACAATCTCGGCAAACTCAAACCAGCCTGGCTAACCGGGCCAGCCCGGCTCATGTAATCAGGCCTTAAGACTCGTGTCTATTCGCTGCACTGACATTTCCTGAAGTAGAACTATTATCTTATTGATACTGATTCATTATAAATTGTTACACGGTACATGTATATTAAGTTCTGTGTTCATGTATGTTTCAGTAAATCAGGATTGTTTAAGGCAGAAAAATTGCAGCCAGCTTTGTCAGCAAACAACAAAGGGGGCTGTTTGTTTTTGTAAACCTGGTTATGTCTTGGATTCTGATGGGATTTCTTGTAGGGGTAAGTGCAAATTGGTCTTTTTTAGTACATGTATGTCACTCTTGTCTCTATTTATGTATGATCCTTCATACTCTTTGTTACTCTTGTATCGATATATGATCTTTCACATATTCATTTGCATTCTTGTATCCATAAGTAATCGCAAAAAAAGTTTTTTTGTTCTTTCATTACTTTTTTCAAACTTAAGTCTATATTGCGTCATTGTAGTTGTCTCTGTCACAAGCAGAAACTGCATTTGATGTAGGGACAGTTGTCTCTCTTCCCAACTCAACATTGAAAAAAAGGCGAGGTGGAAAGATAGCACACATGACATACCAGCTAAGTTCAACTCAGTTCAAGTGTCCCATATGGTTGGCTTGTATTGTGGTAAAAACACTAACCTTGCTCTATAACTTTGTTAACATACAATGTTCTGTAATTTTGCTTTGTAGATGTAAATGAGTGTTCAACTTTTGGAATATGCGATCACAAATGCCTCAATACTGAAGGATCTTTCAAGTGCTCATGTGTAGAAGGCTATGTCTTTGAACCCCCACGAACCTGTCGTCCTCAAGGTAATGGTTCCTGCAGGGATTGTGATTTGAATTGCAGATAAATTGTTATTTTAAAGGACCTCTGGATTATCTCTTATTGTAGGAGGTGAAGAACCATGGTTAATACTAGCAAACAGGAAAAGCATACGCCAAGTCAGTTTGAATGGAGTAAATTATAACCTTATCTTTTGGAACTTGAGCCGTACAGTCGCAATTGACTTTGATGTTGGTGGAGGAAAGCTCTTCTGGACAGATGTGACAGAAAATGCCATTTACGGAACAAACATTACATTTGACAAAGATGGGGGCCATCCACAGAAAGTAGGTTGACTGGTCTTGATTTGTATTTTGCTACTTGTGTTGAGAAGCGTTTGATCCACCCACGATCGACCCACGTTGAGCGGAGTGCCTTAAATAATGTCTGGTTCATTTGCAACTGGTATCTTATCAGGATCTTTGGCACAGGAGATGCTGCATATAAATTATGTTCAGTTGGAATTGTAACATCATGTTATTTTACTTTGATTTAGAACACTTTGCTTTTACATATAGCACCCACGTTAACACTGTGCCATGCATTTGCTTATTCAACAAGGAACAAAATCGGATAGATTTTATGAATGGAATGCTGTGACATTCTCAGAAGGGTTTTTGTTCATCATTGTCATTTTGTTGTTATCAGGTAGAAGCTGTTGTTGAAGATGGATTAGCTGTACCAGATGGCCTTGCCGTGGACTGGGTAGCAAAAAATCTATACTTTGTGGACAGCTCAGCAAAAAGGATCTTTGTGTGTAAGCTCAATGGAAGTCATCTTTCATCACTTATCACTAAGGACCTTTCCAACCCAAGAGGCATTGCTGTTGACCCAAGGGATGGGTAAGTGACTAATTGTCACATGCCAGTGAATTCAAGACATATTTGAAATGTTTTGATGGTGTTTTTCCAGACAAGGTTGCTGCTGGCCAAAGACACTTCAGTGACAACCTGAGGGGTTGTAATCCTCTCTAGCGAAATGGTTGACAATGTATGTTAGTTACCTGAAACTGTGTTTGTTTAAACTTCCTATAATGGGACAATCACCATTCTGAACAACTTACTGAATACATGCACTTTTGAGTTCGAACGTAAACCATTGAGGGGGTTGCTGTGTTATGGCTCTTTAATTACAACACATGGAATTAATTGCGTTTAGATGTCTTTTTGATGAGTTTCTTTGAATGAATACAGTGTAGCCATTTGAGCAGATTTGTTTCAGTTTCACAGTAAATGTATGTTATTGTGGGACTACTGGAGAGCAACATACATTCCTTGAGCGTGATAATTATACTTGTATTGTAAATAACGTATTAACATAAGCAGTGAATCCTTGATAGCGAACAAGTTGGTCTGATTACGGTAATTTTGTATTTGCAGTTACTTGTTTTGGACAGACTGGGGTAAACACAGAATAGAGAGAGCAGGGATGGATGGATCAGCCCGCAAAACCGTTGCAGAAACGGGCATTTACTGGCCTAATGCTCTGACCTTGGATTATCCAAACCGTCAAATTTACTGGGCGGATGCCCATTTTGACTACATAGGAGCCATGAATTACGATGGTGGAGCAAGAAGGCGAGTTGTTGGTCATCCAAGTGTTGTCCATCCATTTGCCATCACCGTGTTTAGGAATTTTCTATACTTCTCTGACTGGACAAGGCATGCGGTTGTCAAAGTGGAGAAGTTCACTGGTAAGGAAAGCAAAGTTCTTTTGCGGAATCTTGGCCAGCCAATGGATGTGCACGTGTACCACAGTGCCAGACAACCACCTGCCTCCAATCCGTGTAACGACAGCAAGTGTGGCTGTACTCAGCTATGTCTCATCGCACCTGTTCCAACAAGAGGCTGTGTGTGCAGCTGTAAGATAGGCTATCAGCTGGCTGAGGACAAGAAGACTTGCAATGTACAGAATTCGTTCCTGATCTATGCACGTGGAACGGAAATCGCTGGTATACCCAAAGAGGTGAATACATCCGGAGATGCTATTTCACCCCTGCTTGGACTTGGGAATGCTGTTGGAATTGACTTTGATGCCAAAGAGCGAATGATTTACTTTTCTGACATTGTTCGAGACAATATAAGTAGCGTCAGTCTTGTTGATAGAAAGGTTAAGGTATTGGTGAAATCCGTGAAAAATGTCGATGGTTTAGCGGTGGATTGGATTGGTCGAAACTTGTACTGGACAGATGCTGATAGACATGAAGTGACGGTAGCAAAGTTAAATGGATCGTTCAAGAAAGTTTTATTTGATAAGGATGTGACACGACCTAGGGCCATTGTTTTACATCCATCTGAAGGGTAAGTTGATTATTTTCATATCGGAATTTCTCAGCTTCAGAACAAGACAGTGCTAATAATAATTAAAGGACCTCAGTCACGTTATTTTGCGTTTTTTTGCCCACGAAAAACAAAGTTGAAGAAAACTTGAAAATAACAGTTTACCAAGATTGAAAAGCACCAAAGAGATGATAATGAACCATAAAGAAACAAGGATGGGTAAGGATGGATAAGATTAACACGGATTACAAACGACGAACTTGAAAAATTTAGGCTAAAGTTTCAAGATGTGCAAACTGTGACGTAGCTCCTTAAATCTGGTGTAAGTAATAGTGCTAATGAATGACTGTAAGAGCTGCTGGGAATTCCTACACCTGGCTCTTATACGGAACTACTCACCAGCGATAGACTAGCGTGTCATCCAGGGGGGAGTAGAAATACTTCTGGTGGCTTCATTCTGTTGAAACTAGAAATAAACACTGGCCTGTAGGGTCACTAACCTTGAATGTACGCCTAACCTAAGATTCGTATACTTGAACAGGAAGATGTACTGGAGTGACTGGCATGCCCCAGCTAAGATAGAAGTGGCCAATATGGATGGTACAGGAAGGCGGATTCTTGTTCAAGGCGGTGGTCTTACTTGGCCAAACGGCCTTAGCATTGATTACACTTCCAGCAAACTTTACTGGACAGACGCCAGATCAGACAGTATCGAGTGTGTTGATCTTGATGGCTCTAACCTCAAAGTTGTACTCCAAAATATGACTCACCCTTTTGGCCTTGATGTTTACAATGGATTCATCTACTGGACGGACTGGACTAGTAAAGATATTCGAAGGGCAAAGATCAACGATCCATCCTCTGTTGTTGTGTTAAGGTCAGGTTTGGAAGGGCTGATGGAGATCCGAGTTTACGATTCAGCAAAGCAAAAAGGTGGGTCCTTTAGACTGCTCTTTCTCACACACCGCTGATAGCCATGTCAAGCTGACCGCCGCAACAAAAATAACTGCCCGCCCGATAGGTCACGTGACCTATACCCAGGCCCCAGCGGCATGTGAGAAAAACATTTTTCACTTATTTCATTTCACTTAGCCAGTGAAAAATCACTCTTATAGCGAGTGACTTCTTACGACTTAAGTGGCAGGGTGGATAACGCTTAATGCTGTGCGCTGGATAAATTGTCAC
>CAXHUQ010000295.1:52500-59000 GCA_964020085.1 Micromussa lordhowensis
CTGGAGATGTGATGGCTTTAATGATTGTAGTGATGGGTCTGACGAGTTGAAATGTGGTATGTGCACTGAGGGAATTGCTGTTTGATTGTTTGGACAGTTGAATCCCGTTAATTCGGTCACCAACGGGCCACAAAATTCTGGCCGTATTAAAGAGCTGGCCATATTGAAGAGGTTCTTTAAATAAGAAAATGACTGACTGAGTTTTCGTTTGGGCCAGAATAAAGTGCCTTAATAGCGAGGTGGCCGTATTAACGGGGTGTCCGTAAGGCGGGGCTCCACCGCAATAGGGCATTTTACAGTTGTGCCCCCTGAAGCCCGTTTCTCGAAGGTCCCGAAAACGTTTCGCACCCGGAAAGCCATAGCAAACTCTCAAACCTTATGATCACAGAGCTGTTTTATTCAAAAATTCTTAATATGAACAGACGTTCCCTTTATATACAAGACGTTTCAAGCGTATGCACCTCTCTGTTTTTAAATAAAGATTAATTAAAAATGGCTTTAGGGGCCCGAAAAGTTTCTGGGTCTTTCGAGAAACGGGCCCCTGGCCTGTGACCGCAATTGAGGTTGGTGGTGACCTTGCTTTGATGCTTATTTAAATGCGAACTTGTTAGCATTAGAACAAATTGATTACCACCACAAAAGCAGCGAGGTCTGAATGAAAACATGAATGCCAAGTCATCGAGCAGAAAACCGTAAAATGGGATATTGACTGACTATTTTGATGATGTCCCGCAGTATCAACAGTTTTTCGCATTTTCACAGAAACAAAGACCAATTTAGTAAATAGGTGAAGTTTCATCAGAATCAGTTGCAAGCTCATGGAAATATGGGACCCCAAACTTGCCAATTTCTTACAAAGCGTTACCCCCTCCCCCCGTGTACATTTGTATTTAAAATTAGGCAAGTTTTCTGGTTCCTAGCCTGCGAAAGCAGCCGTCCTTCTTCGCTCCCGGCCCGCGAAACGCCACTTGGACCGGGAGCGAAGATGGACGGCTTTTTTCGCAGGCTATCTGGTTCTGTATTCCCATAAGTTTACTAAAGTTGGCGTGATAGATCGAGCGTTGAAGCCTGTTTTTTGTTTGAATAATCCAGATAATCACACTTGTCCTTATCAACACTTTTCCTGCACCTCTGGGCGATGCGTCCCATACGACTGGCGCTGCGATGGTGATGACGACTGTGGCGATAACTCAGATGAACAGGGTTGTCCTTCAAAGCGCTGTTCAGAGCGTGAATTTCGATGTCTGGATGGAACGTGCATCACTGGAAGCTGGCGCTGCGATGGGGTCAGTGACTGTCTTGATAGTTCTGATGAAGCAGGATGCTGTAAGTTCTTCTTCGTATCAACTCTTAGTGCTGCTCTTCAAACTTTTCTTGTACTTTTACAGCTGTAGCTAATAGACGTTTCCACGTTTCAACATCTTGAATCCCAGCCCTAGAACTCCATTTGGTGATGGAAATCTAGAAAAAGCCATAGATTAAGTGTCCCAAATGGCTGTTAAAAATTCATATTAGAAGAGCATCTCTCAAAGCATTTAATTGCCAAGTAGTCTTTGTTTTTAAAAGTGTTGGGTATCTGTGCTACAGTGTAAAGAGCAGTGCCTTGACCAGATTCTCCAAACTATTGTAGATGTTTTTGTCCTAGGCCTGTTAATTTCAGTTTGCTCGATAGACTAAAAGTAACGTTTATTTTCCAGCTACTCTGTTTCAGCTTTCTGGTTTAATTTATCCAGACACAATTTTTTATACTTACAAATTCAACTTGAAGTAGGTGACTACGATCCTGGGTGGAATTCCTTGAAACACTTCACCTCGTACCCCTTGGCAATGTTGTTACACGTTGATTTCAGCCATCACGCGGATCGAACAACATTGAGTGAATTATAAGTTATATTGCAAACTCTAAAACTGTGAATTTGAATTTCTCTTTGCAGCTACCACTCCACCAGATGGTTGTGGCGCCGACAAGTTCTCCTGCAACAACACACGATGCATCCCGAAACGATTTGTCTGTGACCTTGATGATGATTGTGGTGACGGTTCAGACGAACATGCAAATTGCACCCAACCAACTTGCCGCCCCACCGAATTTACCTGCGACAACCAACGCTGTGTTCTGACGGAGTGGAAATGCGATGGGGATAATGACTGTGGTGATGTGAGCGATGAGCGAAATTGCTGTAAGTAATAAATCAAACACGAGAGACAGTGTTTCATCCTATTTTCAAACAGAGAAAAGAGTTCAAATATGACGCGCAGCGGAGTATTTTTGGCAAACTTCGAGGAGTTTGGAAATGTGGTTAAACACGTTCTTGAGTGTTTGATATACATGTATCTTCTTCTAGGAAAACGGAGAAAACGGAGACGTGAGAAATCGTAAAGCCTGGTTTTCACTAGCGACGGAGTCGGAGTCGGAGTCGTAGTCGGAGTCATAAGAGTGCTTATGACCTAGTGAAAACCGAAAATCGGAGTCGTAAGCGGAGTCATAAGCTCAACGGAATCGGAGTCGGAAGAATCAGAACGTTTCCATTTCTTCCGATTCCGTTTACGACTCCGTCGCTTACGATCTAGTGAAAACTGGACTGTCGGAGTCGGAAGCAGAAGCGGAAGAACCAACAAATCACAAGGCCCGGAATCGAGCGTTGTGATTGGTTTATTCTTCCGCTTCCGCTTCCGCTTCCGACTCTGACAATTCAGTTTTCACTTGATCGTAAGCGACGGAGTCATAAGCGGAATCAGTGATCTGCTGGTGTCGGTTTGATTTTCACTTGATCGTATCACTCTACGCTTCTGATTACGACTCCGACTCCGACTCCGACTCCGTCGCTAGTGAAAACCAGCCTTAAGGATCTATCCAAACACCATCACGCTCATGTTTCCTTTGTTTAACCTTGATGAATTATTAATCTTGAGAAGTTGAATTAATTAACTTGTAAATAAATTAACTGTCCCAAAACAATGCAACGACAGCAATCGTGATGTCCCAACTCTTTTCTTATGTAATCACTTTCTTTTGTTCCAATACATTTGCATGGCTGCTGGCAAAGCGAGCGAAAACATTCCATTATCCTACACGTTCTTTTCTTTTTCAGCGATAATTACTCCGACATGTAGCCCAACTCAGCGACAGTGCTTCAATTCGTCTGTCTGTGTGGAAGACAGTCGATTCTGCGATGGACACACAGATTGCCCTGATGGCAGTGACGAGGGAGTAGGATGTTTACTGGATGGCTGTGAACAAGATAATGGAGGCTGTTCTCAGGTCTGCAATGACATCCCAGAAGGTGTGTACATGCTAGAAATTTGCTTGAATTTACAGTCGAAGGCCTGGTTTACACTTGCGACATAACGTCATAATGAAACGACATAATAGACCTTTTTACCGATACGGCGGCCATCTTGAATTCTATTGTTTTGACTGAGAAATTATGGGCTGCCGAGGGGGCAATCGCTGGAAAATTTATCGTATACACAGCTTTCAGGATAAATTTTTACTGCTTGTCTCTCATATTCCATAACAAATATTACAAGCGTTACATCTTTCCGTCACGATACTTGGCAGTTGTTCCTATGGTTATCGAAAAATTATTGTTAAAAGTTATCACGCCACAGTATTTTTAATTATTTCTCATCTGCCCCCTGGGCATCCCATAATTTCCTCGGAATTCAAGATGGCCGCCGTATCGGTAAAAAGGTCTATTAATTGTCATGTATAAATTAATTTCACATTTCAATTTGCATGCTTCATCATCTACGGGTATATTACGAACTCACAACGCGACCAGCTCCCAGTGGCTTGATAGCTCAGTTGGTAGAGCACTACACCGGTATCGCAGAGGTCATGGGTTCGAATCCCGTTCAGGCCTGAATTTTTTTTCAGACTTAAATTTCACAGCTGCTTAAGTTGTGTTCACAACTGCGATGATCACTGATGTCATCATATCTTTCTCCGCAGCTGAAATATATGATCTTTCGTGTATTAATTTGCATAATTGCGCATGTCGGTAATGTGAACATCGACATAAAGACATAAGGAAAAGTTCAGTTTTTCTTTCCCTTGTGTTGTTATGTTCATGCCGTAGTGTTGCTATTATGTCATTTTGCAAACACAGCGACATTACGTCCTTCTTATGTCATTATGCTGATGTCGCTATGTCGCAAGTGTGAACTAGGCAAAAACGGCAGTTGTATTGGTAGCCTTTGTGGTTTAGTCTTTGTTCAGTTGTCGAATATCACCAAGTTTGGCGATAAAAGAAAACAGGAAGATTTTTACTTAGGAATCTCTCTACAATTCTACGTGTAAATCGTTTCAGTAGGTAAGTGTCTATTAGTGGCAGAACAGTCTTCCGCTGATTGCGTAAAAGCGGTGATAATTGTATGGGCCAATTTCCAATTCCCTCGGTTTTAACAAGATTCGCTCTAGTTTATTGACTTTCATCTACAGCTTCATGTTTACTTGTACATTATTCAATCAATCGTCCGCGTCTTTATCCGTCATCTGTCTTCTTATTAGTCGTTAATTCGAGTGAATCACATACACAAACTATGTTTGCCGACGTTCGCCCTTACATGCACTCGCAAAGGGGGTCACGTGACTTAAATGCGGGAACCAAACAGCGGGAACAGGGAACCCGCAACAATAATCCCTCAAAATAAACATTGAAAACTCACCGTTGCAAAATTTGGTGCCTTCTCACTGGTAGGTAATAGAAAACCGTAAAGGAAAGTGACGAGTTGTATATAAACTTAACTCACGAAGCCATTTTGCTACTCAGAAAACCTTCATTGGCAACTTTCTTGTTGCCGTTCCTTCGATGGTTTGCTATACATGTACTTCCGTGTAGAGTTTGATAACTTGTTAGCACCGTATAAAAGGCAATAGTATTTGGTATACTTTTTGTCCAGTCAGTGAGTCCTCGCTTCTGCGCGCCACATAGCCTGACCCAACCCCGACAGTACAACAACTAAGTGACTCATCCTTGTCGCTTGTTAGGCTACTGAGCCATTTTTTTATATCAACAGGTGTGCTATGTTCATGTTTCGAGGGATTTCATTTGACGGACGACAACAAGACGTGCCATGACATTAACGAGTGCGAGGATCCCAGCTCGTGTAGCCAACACTGTTTCAATAACAGAGGATCGTTTAGGTGCAAGTGTGTTGAAGGCTACAAACTGGAATCCGACATGAAGCGATGCAAAGCTGCAGGTAAGAGGAAATCCTGAGAAAACAGGCGTCTTTCCTATTCAGTTCCAGTCCTCATCGGCTCTATTACCAGCCGCTGTTCGGGAAAGGAGCCCGCGTTCCTTCCGTCCTCCCCGCTTTTAGGTTTGGGACTCGATTTGAAAAAATACGCACTGATGACGAACCTCGACAGGGATCTGTGTAGTATCTTTGATTGGTTAATATTTGCGCGCGAAAATTCCAAACTGCCCGAGAACCAATCAGACTTATGAAGGCTTAGTGGAGTTTTGTTATCTTTATGGAACTTTTTCAGGTTGAAGTTAAGATACCTGAGGCACCTTGAGGTACAATTTGTTTCGAGAAAGTTATTCATACACGAGAGTAGAAGCGTAGGCGACAATGTCAAAAGGTCTTTCCGAAATGCTCGGTAGTTTTGCTTTATCGATTTAGTTCACGGCGTTTCACGGCACAGTCCAAAAGAGCTAGAAAGCATGAGTGTACTTATTCATGTTTTCTTCTTCTATAACGCCGATAGCGCTGATAAGGCAACGACGTCAACTGTTGTTGATGAGGCAACAGCTAACTACCACTACCCATTATATAGTACCTTTCGGCTTGTCCCGTACTTGTTTACGCTTTTGTAAGATAAACAGTATCGGAACTGTTGTAAAGCGCTGTCCAAACGGGAAATGTTTTGTGATCAAACGTTGTTTGGTGACCAAACATGGTGATGTTGTACTGTGTAAAAAATATACAAAATTGAATTTAAACAATAGAGTGTTTCTGTCGAGGAACTATCGGCTGATAGTTGCCCCGCGGAAATTTGATGTTCTTAAAACAAATATTTGCCCGAGGCTTCGAGGGCAAATATGCTAGTTTTAAGACCATCAAATTTCCAAGGGCAACTATCAGACCGATAGTTCCGAGACATAACACTCTATTGTCTTTATTGTTCACCACTAAATTTTCCCGTAGCAGCAAGCCTCAAAACTGAAAATGACAAGAATGTATTTATCAAAATTTCTAACCGCTATGGAGCGCTTAGGTGTTTCATATTTTCCGTTGTATCCTCTTCAGATGATATTACATCTATACAGTCATGTATAAACAATTTTATATGTCACTGTTGACTTCTAAAGAAGAAACCCGAGACATACAGTGTAAACACTCTATTGTCTTTATTGTTCACCACTAAAATAATTTTCTTCCGCGCGCTAGTTCAAAAATCAATCAGACTTCAATTGAACTATTTTCAACTTTTTGAGATGAAAGCCGTGAAAACCAAATGAAAAGTTTGAATAGTAAAACAGACAAAA
>CAXHUQ010000295.1:64200-74200 GCA_964020085.1 Micromussa lordhowensis
CTCTCAACGTTACAACGTTCTTAGAGACGGAAGGACGATTCGCCATCCATTTTCCATTGCGCTGTTTGAGGACACAGTGTTCTGGTCAGACTGGGCTAGAAAACAAGTGAAGCGGGGGAACAAGTTCCATGGCGGTGACGCCGCGTTGATTCATGCGGCAGGGTTTCGACCCATGGACTTACACGTTGTCCACCCTGTTCAACAGCCGCAAGGTAGGGCACTGCGTCACGCAATGAGTGAATGTTATAGGAGCTCAGTCACGGTATTTTTGGCCGTGCACAAAATTAGCGTAGGAAACCTGAGAATAGCAGTTTACTAAGGTGGAGCAATACCAAAAAGATAATAACAAACCATAGAGGAACAAGGACGGTCAAGAACGGAGGAGATTAACACGGATTACAAACGACGAACTTGCATATTTAGGCTGAACCTTTCAAGATATGCAAACCTTAAGACGTAGCTCCTTAAGCATGACATGGTCAAGTCATGATGTAAACAGAGTTCATCATTGGATCATAACGCAAAATGCCTTTTCCATACGTCCCAGGAAACAAATATTGCATTTTGATTCAGCTTGAATTTGTCTGGATCAAATTCCGGTGCAACAAAATTATTGAAGTCAAGTTATAAACGACTGCTGCGAAAGGGGGTACCAAAAAATGTCCGTAATGTCCACTCGCATCGTGACGCTCTCACACTGACAAACTCTGACGATTATTAAAGTAAACCTTACCGCTTTAGAAACGAGAGAAAACCGGGGCGACTCTCGTCTCGCTGTGGCTTGTGGGGTCATTACCGGGGACTGCAGATTCTCGTGTTTGGTTTGCCCTCAGTAACGGTCCCACAAGCCACTGCAAGATGCGACTTGCGCAAGGTTTCTTCTCGTTTCAAAAGTGGTACTTGGTGTGGTGTTACAGTCAAAAGCCTGCTCAAGGGACCGTTGCTTGTGTTTTGTGCCGCATGCCAAATCTTAACTTTGCTGATAGTGCCATTGGTTAACAAATCTTTTGTTGTCGTTTCAGGTGTCAACTACTGCCTTAACAGTTCCTGCTCTCACTTATGTCTTCTTAAACCACAAGGATACAGTTGTAACTGCCCTGTGGGTATGGTGCTGCAGGATGACAATATCACTTGTCTAGGTAAGGGTCTTGATATATTCATTTGTTCTCTGTGCAAACTCTCGTGTTTGGCTGCGCTTTTCGTTTAACAGAGGTCGTGTTCACCTAACTTTTATTTTGTGGAATGCGAGACGTGGAGCTCAAAGGGTCTTTTGTTTGAGTCATGTTCTTTGGCCATGCAGCTCCTTCTTGCAATCTCGTTCGCCATCCTGGCGAGTTAGTTAGCGCTATTTGGGGAGTAATTGTTGAACTTGGTTTTACTCAATTTCCCGGAAAAAAATCCCTCTCTGCCTTCATTTGAAGGCCTAATTTTGTTTTTATATATATTTGATACAGATTTCAGAGCTGTGTAAAAATGGGTACCAGGTGAATTGCTTGGTTAAGAATACTGTTTAGGGAGAGTAGAACCACTCCGACCTAGCTCCTTCATCGTACGAAAAGCGAAAACGCCTACTTGGCCTTGAGAACCACTAATCAATACAAAACAAGAAAAAACACTTTTGTACAAGCTCTCTTCGTAGCCATTTATTTTCACTCAGTCGATTGATAATGTATATGCCCAGACGATAGGATGTAAAAAAAAAATTCAAATTTGTGACAGAAGGAATTTAGTTGTCAGGAGGAAAAATATTGCTTTTAGCATCATTGTTTTTGTAAACAGCAATGAAGCTTTATAACACTGGACTATTGTTTATCTATGTCTACAGAAAGTGACGCAATCCTTCTGTATGTCGGGAAGGCAATAGTGACAGGGATATCTTTGAATCCAAGCGTCACTAAAGACCAGATCATTCCGGTGCGGCAACTAAAGACAGCAGTTGGGGTTGATGTTAGTGTGGAGGACCAATACCTGTTCTGGAGTGACATCACAGCAGATTCCATCTCCAGGGTATTTTTCAATGGTTCCGGTCGTGAAACGGTTGTTTCTGAAGGTAAGCCGTTCAGTAAATTTAACACCTCAAGTAACATATGGTGTATTAGTGTAACTCAATTAGCGTTCTATGACAAATTCTGTTCTCTGATTGGTTACGCTACTTACTATCTACTCTGTTATAGACTGAGTAGCCTGGCAGTGTGCCGTTGTTAACAAAATGATGGCCGCTTCTTTGCGTTTTCGAAGCGCATATGAAGAGGATTTAGATAAAGTTGTGAAGGACTCGTAGATTTATGCTAAAATAACTAGATTAGTCGCTCTCGATTTCTATGCGTAATAGTTCACTCGGGTTGCGCCCTCGTCTCGAATCTAATTGTTAAATAGAAGAATAACTTTGTCATTGAAAGCTTCTACTTAGAGAAAAAGTACGGTTTTTTCATCTCGTCAAGGGGACTGTTCTAATTAGGGCACTCGTGAGCAAGACCTCGAAAAGCGAAAATGCAAAACACTCATAATGATTATGGAAACCTAGTTATCATGGTCTTATTTTTTGTCGATCACTGGCCAGTTCACTGAAGGCAAAGAAAGATTATTATAATGAATATAATGTATGCACTAGATTATGATGTCTCATTGCAAGCGAGGTTATCTTTTTTATTATGTTCTAGACTTGGCTCGACCGGAAGGTATAACATACGACTGGACAGCAAAGAACATTTACTGGACAGACCCAGGGAAGAAGGTTATTGGGGTTGCTCGTTCTGATGGTAGTTATCAGAAGGTTTTGATTTCGTCCGATGTGGCAAAACCTAGAGGAATTATTGTACATCCCATGATAGGGTAAGATGTAGATTGCTCATGAGATCGTAAACAGTGAAATATAGAAATCTTTATTTTGTGATTACGCGGATATACATCATGTAGCATGCCGAAATTTGTTGTCTTCGAATTTTTCTCTGTAACAAGCGGAACAAGTCTGTAAGCTTTTCTAAGTCTTTGAGGTCGGCACATACTAGCCTTGGGGCCATACTGCAAAGAAGGGAAGCGGGGAGAAGTCCCTTCGTGTGTACGCATTAGACGCATGTTACAGGGACAGTACGCAAGCCGGTGCATGCACCCGAAGCGGATATTATTAGTTCATTTCTATGTTGTATCGGGGACAGTATGCAAGAGCAGTGGACACGATGTGACATGGAAAATTGAGGTCATTTTGTTCCTTCTTTATGACGCAACATACTTGGTTCCTACAGCAGGACTTTCTTTCGCAGAAACGAGCTTATCAGACGAGGAAAAATGTCGCTGCAACATGTCCCCGCTTCATGTCCTCGTAACATGTTCCCTATGGTGTGCCGACCTTGTTTAACATACAGGGCCGTATTTGCCTTGTGTTAGGACCGTCAGAATGAATATGATTGACAGAACTTTATTTACGTGTCTAAGTATTTAGCTTAAATAACTAATTGTGGACACTCAAACAATAAAATGAAAACTTATTAATCTGTTCACAATCATGACAAAAGTACTTGTGACTATCTTGGCATGTTTTGAAAGCATTCAATGTGATGAGGTGGGCATGGTCTTGGAGAACAAATGCGGATTGTTAAATCAACTGATCGAATGCTGGATCGGTCGATTCCTCGATCGTAAGGCGGAATGACAATATTAGTAAAGGCCTTCAGTTAATTGTGTCCAACTTGACAGGTGAAATTGTACATGTCCTTTAACCGAAGTTTCGGGAATGTTTAGTTTAATAGAAAGCACCGTTTGAAGTGGAAAAACTCCTGTCCACAGACCCTTTAATTTGCCTTGAGTTCGTTGAGATCACAAGCATAAGTATTAACCACAGGGGAATTGAAAACGCCCGAACGCAAGAGGGTGACCCTGGGATAAGACGAACATTTTTGTTCCCGCTTCAAGCCCACTATTTTCCTCCGCACTCGCATCGCTCGCGCGCTCAAAGAAAACTACCTCAAGCAAAACCATAAACATCCATTGACAGACTAAATTATCCTCACTGCTGCTCCTTTAGTTAGGCTCTGTTCTTTCAGTGACATTAAAACGTAGTCCTTCTGCTTTCTTATCAGGTTATTGTTTTGGACTGACTGGGAAGACAAAAAAGCCAGAATTGAACGCGCTTTCACGGATGGCTCAAACAGGACCCACCTCAAGACAACCAGCCTTGAATACCCCAATGGACTTGCCATCGATTTTAATACCCATAAACTGTACTGGTGTGATGCCGGCACTAATCTGATTGGTTGGATGAACTTTGACGGGACATCGTCGCAGGTTCTCTATCGATCACTGTCTCATCCGTTTGGATTGGATGTTCACCATGATAAGCTGTACTGGACTGATTGGAAGAAGACTAGTATCTTTCAAGGCTCCAAGCATGGTGGAGGGAAAACGGTGCTAAAGAAGGAATCTGAGTACCTGTTTGGTGTGCGCATATTTAGTAAAGAAAAGCAAGCAGGTACTTTCTGTTATCATGGAAACATGGTTGCCATAGACATCACTTTTCAAGGCTTTACAGACACACCGACAGGAAAATGAGAAAAATCCTATCAAGCTGATACATATCTCAGGCAGTGTCTCAGTTAGAGTTCGCTTCATAAAGGAAACTAGCGGCTTTGAAGCTATGTGAAAGTTTTTACTGTAAATAGTTGGGACGCTTAACATTTCAATCGCTTAAAAATTTCGGACGGTTTTATTTTTGGACTGACATCACAGAGATGCCTGCGCGTTTATTAATAATCTAGTTCTGTTTCAGGCACCAGTGGTTGTACTGTGAACAATGGCAATTGTACCCAGCTGTGTCTGCCACTAGGCTCAACGTCAGTCAGCTGTGCTTGTGCTATGGGATTTGCGTTAGCTTCGGATGGCAAAACCTGCGAGAGTGTAGATACCTTTTTAATCTACTCAACGGCAACAGGTATTGGGTTTGTCATGTCATATATCAAACACAAGAGGAAGTGTTTATCACATATGTGAACGCGGTAAAGAGAGTTGGACAAAGGACCGACAATAGAGTTGTTTTGACGAAATTATAGGTGATGGAGCAATTCCTGGATGTTTGAATTATTCCCTGAATCAAAACTAAAGTCTAGGATAACTCTAAGAAATAAAATCTTCAAAATGTTCAATACATCAATCATGGCTCCGAGGCTTTCAGGACAAACTTTATAGTTGTCTTTTTTGGTGATGTTTTCTTTGTATCCAAGTCCCTTTTGGGGATTGAGCGACAAAGGAAACTTAAAAAATTGCAATTGCAATTTTGTCCTGAAAGCCTCGGAGCCATGTTAGAATATTGATATATCGAACATGGCCTATTTGAGCATTCTTCCAAACACCGTTGCTGTTATCATTTGCTTGTTTAAACTTGATGAATTATTAATGAGTTTCAAAGTTGAGTTTGTCATTTCATTCCTCCTATGTTCAGACGTTAGATGATTATATGAGTAAATTCTACAGGATATTAGAAAAAGAACACTATAAAATATAACAATATTTTGATTTGACTATGCTTTAAAAAATTCTCCCCCTTGCAGGTGTGCGTCCTATGCGCACAAAACATTAAATGGACGCACAGTTTTTTTTGGCAAACTGCGTCCTTAAGACGCAGGAAAAAAGCAAAAAGTCTTTGGACTTCGAGGTCCCGAAGACCCTTAACTATCAAACCTAGTGGGTACTCTAAAATGCTCGCTTATTTCCTTACAGAAATCCATGGCATTTCCTTGGACCCAAGCAGCAAGAAGGACGTAATGCAGCCGTTAGGTGTCACGCGTAACTGTTTTGCGGTGGACTTTTACTTTAACTCTAGTCTACTCTTCTACGCGGACGTTCGCGCAAATACGATTGGTCAGGTTTCACGAGTTGGAACTGCAAAGAAAAGTGTCATAAATTCTGGGCTCCGCAGGCCTCAAGGGCTTGCTGTTGACTGGGTGGCTGGAAACCTGTTTTGGACGGATTCTGGCAATGATGTCATTGAGGTATGTAAAGCTCAGATGTTGTATTTGATTCCATCTAGAAATGAAGGCTTTGGATGGTCTGACGTGAGAAGTTCCGTGACAGATCAAACTTCAACGACGTTTATAGCTAGTGTAAGGGAAATCGTAAAAAGAGCACAAAAATCAAATTACTGCGCTTTTTGTCCACAACGATGAATGAAAATCGTGTCCGGAAATTTAGATACCAATTGCGATGTTACTTTCTTCAACCACAAGGAAAACAACAACTCAATTGAAACAAATATACATGTATGCTTTGTAATGCCCTAAAAACTTTCCACTGATCAAATTTGTAAGATAGTCCTAGATTTATTTCCCACACGTTGCATTGGCTAATATATGTCTAGGGATCAAGTTATTGGTTGCTACTATGTACTTATTGACTGACTTGGAAGGCCGGACGGGAAAAACATTTGGCTCGAGGTCACGAATTACGGCCCTTATACGGGACCTTTTTTCTTATCGTTTTCCAAAGAAAAAGTGCGTGGGGCCGTACAAGTCATGTGACAAAATGCCTCATCTACCGTCTCGTAGTATTCCACGTCTGACGATTGTACAACACGATCTTACAAACAGATTTACTCAGTTCAGTGTTCTCTCCTTTATCTTTCACAAGGTTAGCAGATTAGATGGCACCTACAGGACAGTGGTAATCTCCACAGACTTGTCTGACCCCAGAGGAATAGCAGTGTACCCGGCAAAAGGGCTCATGTTCTGGACTGATGGTCGCAGGGCCAAAGTGGAGCGTTCCTCAATGGACGGTACAGGTCGGCAGTCCCTAGTACAAAGAGGGAGCATCAAGAGCCCTGTTGGAATTACCTTAGATTACCAGGAAGATAAGGTTTACTGGGTGGACGAGTCTCTTGACGTGATCTGGAAAATGGATCTCGATGGCGGTTAGTATGTTACGAGCGGCTAAGTTGTTTTTCCATGAGGGAAGGGTACCTAGGGGTTTTTGAATACCCGTGAAGCATCCTCGCCCCGTCATATCTAAACTTGCTTGTGGTAATGTTTCTTTTGCTGTTTAAGATGCTTCTGATTTTTCATTCTGTGAACGAAATGCTCAGTATGACTATTACAATGGCAGATGTTGGACAACACTCACATGAGGTCCAGTGTATCTTTCAAATGTTGTGGAAGGTGGTTGGAAGGTTGAAAGCTATTGAGCGCTAATTTGTTGTGGCATTGATTATTAGGGAGTTTAACAAAACCACGACGGCAACGGCATCGCGAACGTCGCTAAACAGAAGGTTTAGTGAGCTGAACAATGGCTGTGTACGTGCGTTATAATTCTTGGTACATTTCTCTGCCGTCCTCTCCAAAACAACAACGTGAAATGACCAAATTCCTATTTTTATTTCAAATGTTTCGTCTTGTCCCAGATTCAGTTTCGTAATAGTTTGGACACTGAGAAACAAAGGAAAATGACTTTACAGTATCGCGAGATTTGTGGATAAAATATAAATCATTTTTTGACCGACGTCTTCCTCGGCGTTGCGTCCTCGTGTCTTAAAATCCCTAATTTGTTGTACAAGATGATTGTTACTTTTAAGTCTATGGATGAAACTCTAGTATGCGGATCACTTTTATCTGACACTGTTCATTGTGCTATGCAAGGTAGTTCTAACTGTGAATGAACCGTCTTGGCCAAAACGCTTACTAAAGTTGACATTTTTAAACCCTCTAGGGAATTTAGAACAAGTGGTCAGCTTATCTTTGGACCAGCCTTACGGCATAACCCTGCTTGACCGGTTTGTGTACTGGACTGACTCGGGTAACAAGTCCGTTTTCAGAGCAGAGAAACAGAACGGTACAAATATCACAGTCATTACGACAAGTTTGGATGTGGTAAGAGATGTACGCGTATTCTCACCACAACGCCAGCCACCGGGCGGTCCTTGTGTAAATAATGGAGGCTGTGAAGAGTTATGCTTAGCAGTGTCGTCATCTCAAAGAAGGTTAGTCTTGTATGTATTTTTCTACGTTAAAAAGTAGCAGAGGAGAAATTTGTGGAAAAGAAGGTCAGCCTGGAGAGGCCAAGTGTTCCAAATTACGTGAGGCAGAATCCGGCATTACCGCCAACTAGTCGTTCTAAATCCTCTTAACAGACACAAAACGGAAAGAAGCAGTCGTCATTTTGTCAAAAATCGCCTACTGGTAGGCTACTCGACATCTTCAACAGAATAGATAGTGAGTAGCGTAGCCAATAAGAGAGCTACCATATAGCGTGGTGTAATCGAGGCGGGCATTGTAATAAATAATACATTAAGTCACAGTGAAAAGAAAGAGTAACCAACACAAAAGCAAGTACAATGAATCGGACCAATGGTGAAATGAATTGTGAAAGGCGAAAGATATAAAACTTACAGTCCTGGGATGCAATACTTATGGGTATTCAATATCAAGACTTGGGAATGGACGTCAACATAATCATGCTCAATCGCAGGCACTCTGAGGAGCAATTTATTACTTAATCTTTTCGCATTATAGTTTACGCCAATCAGAATGTAAGCAATTCCATAATCTTGTACCAAAACTAGAAGCAAAAAAAATCTTTAAATTACTAGTAGCAAAGGATAGGGTTTAAAGCAGTGTGCTTGTTTTTCAGGTGTGTCTGTGTGTCTGGACAGCTAGCACCTGACGGTATGTCCTGCTTGAACGACACCAGTTTCCTTGTGGTCAGTGGAAAGAAGAAGATCGGGTTTTCAGCCATCAGTCCACTCCGCCGACCGCCAGCGTTCTCAACAATAACTCGAAGACGGAGCTCCGTGCTTGATCTTGACGTTGATTACGATTCCAAACTGATCTACTTTGCTGATGCAAAGAAAGATATCAAGTCAGTTTTTCTTAATGGCACCGGCCTGAGAGTGGTCGTCAGTGGTATGTTTTAACCTTAGTTTACCCGAACGTAATTAGCTTAGTCACTGTTTATAAAAAGCTCAGTCACCGTTCACGGTATTTTTAGTTGTTTTGTCCATGTACAAAACAGGTTTCAAAAACTTTACTAACACCCCATTCACACCAACCTGTTAAACACGTTTAGAAAATAACCCAAAGCAAATACGCACACTGATTGGTTTAAAACCGTATTTCTGTAACTCGATAGAAACACAAAAATAGCACGAGCTGTTGACGTAATGATGGCGCGAACAAAGAGAATTGACATTTTGATGATCGAAGTAAACAAGTTGTTTTTCTTTTTCTTCGTCGCGGTATTTTCTAAAAGAAATAGAAAACATGTTCTCTATGTTCCTATCGAGTTATAGAAACACCCGTGAAAATTGGGAAAACTCGAAAAAGCTGTGGAAACACTCGCCTGCGGCTCGTGTCCCCACAGCATTTCTCGTTCTCCCAAACTTTCACTCGTGTTTCTATTTAACAATTAGACTACGAGCCCGAGTTTTCTACGAGCAGATAGTCAACGAGGCGCAGCCGAGTTGACTATCGCTCGTAGAAAACGAGGGCGAGTAGTCTAATTGTTTTAGTATAAATTTACCGTAGTCTCATTGCATAAAAAGAAAAAAAAGTCAAGTATCGCGTAGAAAAGAACTGTTTTATTATGTTACATCAGGTTCAAACGTGACGCGCGATGTGCACTGATGCGTAACTGTTGACTATCAGCAGTTATAGTTCACCACTAAATTTTCTCCGATTCTTATTGGTTTAAGTTGATCACGTGACGCGATAGTGTTCATCCGCGGAGAGACACTATCAGCGCATAGTGCCCGTCCGCGGAAAATACCCGGATGGATAGTAGTCGTCCGTGAAAATTTTTCTGTACTATAAAGCAAACGGGCTTTGTTGCAATAAGTATGGCTTCTCGCTTCGCCGAGGTCAGCGAAGAAGATGTAACTATCCTTGTCAATGAGGGAGTACCCCAAAAAACCAAGGAGGCGACTTCGTACGCGGTTAAAGTTTTTCAAGGTAAGAAACTTTTAATTGGATACATTTGTTTCAAAGTTACAATGCATTTGACGACTCAAAAGACACGCATCAAGAAG
>CAXHUQ010000295.1:79200-85697 GCA_964020085.1 Micromussa lordhowensis
TTCTTGATTTTGAAAGAAGAAAAAACAATTCTGATGTCTATATCTTTGCAAAAAACGTCCAACAAGTGTTTTAGTTTTTTGCGTGTGACGGTAGAAAAATCACCCACAAATGGCTGTTTGAAGTACCGAATACCTGTACTGTTTACCCCAGTAGTAGAATTGTTGTTTTGAGTCGGCCGAAATGAAAATTTGTTTTTATACCCTGTAATGATTTTGTCTATGAGAAGGCTCGGGAAGGAGTTACGTTGAAGAGTTATCGATAGCTGTTGAAGATCTTTTTCCCCTCCAATGGTGGTGTTGTTGATTTTAAAAATTCTGTCAACCAATGTGTAAATCAGACCAACCTTATACTTAAAACAAGTAAAACTAAGGAAATTTGTAAGGAGCCCAGTGTAAGTGCTCTTGTGAAATATTGAAGTGATACAAGAAGCCCCCGAGTTATTGTATCACTTCAATATTATTTAGCTCTCTTTACATTTATAAAGTAGAGTTATAGAGCTTAGTTTCCAACTGTGGTGGTGTTTTGTATTATTATTATCCCTAGTGTGGAGAGTATCTTCATGAATGGAACTGGTAAACGCGTTGTGAACACTCTTCCACCTGCCAGCTTTATGGGTGTTTTCGGAGAATTCTTGTACTGGGTCGATGCTGAGGGAACTGTTGTCCGAGCGGACAAATTTACCGGCGGAGATACCGTGGTGTTGGCCACACTGAATTATCAACCGACTCGTTTGCAAGTGTTCGCCAAAGAACGACAGAACTGTAAGGCATTGTGTATACTTAATGTTTGCGAGTTTTACATGGTTAGACAGGTCAATTTTGCTTGGTTGTTCGTGGTTTCTTTTCAACTGAGCTGGTTCTTTCTATTATCGACATTATATTTCCATATAAACTGACTTTAAGTGGATTTAAAACCTTCAGTTTAAATCTCCGAGTGAAATCTTGGAGGAACAACTAGAACCCCAAACGTGACTTAGGCAGGCTCTTTTAATATGGCGTGACGCACACTTTACCTAGTTCCCTTACAAAGGCGTGTCGCCAAACCTGTTGAGTTCGATCTTGTTTTGCAGGTACTATAAGCCCTTGTTTAAATGGTGGTGGTTGCTCTCATCTTTGCAAGGTTCAAGCGGGAAAGCGTATCTGCTCTTGCCCAGCCGGACTGAAACTGAAGGACGGATTTAAGTGTGTTAACAAATCTGTCCACTGCAGTGGGCGACGGTTTGCTTGTTCGAATGGCAAGTGTGTGCTGGATTCGCAAGTGTGTAACAAAAACGATGACTGTGGGGACAACTCTGATGAGTTAGCTCCACTCTGTGGTAAGTAACTTTCACACCCCAAGCAGCTAAGGGCTGATTTCCAGTGACAGTGTCACTTCTGGTTCTTGTTCGAGTCAATAACATGCTAAAATGCGGCAAGATAAAGTAACGTACGAAGGAGCTTTTGAGGCGTCTGTGCTAGGTATGAGATAAGGTGTTCAGACAAACGAACGAACGAACTAACGAACGAACGAATGAAGAGAAGGACACAAGGTAGGACGGAGTCTGGAGGAAAGGAGGTACGGACGGGCGGAGGGACAGTCAGACGGGCAGACAGGCAGACAGACAGACAGGCAGACAGACTGACAGACTGACAGACTGACAGACTGACAGACTGACAGACTGACAGACTGACAGACTGACAGACAGACAGACAGACAGACTGACAGACAGACAGACTGACAGACTGACAGACAGACACATGGATTACCCATAGGCTAACGAACAAACGAACAAGCGAACGAACGGCATTGAAAATATCATTGACATCAACATTGAACCCCTCCCGACACTTGTTGCCATTATGGTATCACAATCCTGAATGCGAGATATATAATCCTTTACAGCTCAAAGGCAATGCAGAACAAATGAATTTCGGTGCGCAAGTGGACAGTGCATTCTTCGAAGCTGGAAATGTGACTTCGAGCGCGACTGTACGGATGGCAGCGACGAGAAAAACTGTCGTAAAAAGGAATGCGCCTCGCACAGATTCACCTGCGCCAACGGCCATTGCATAAATATCGAGTGGAGATGTGATGGAGACGACGATTGCGGAGATTTTTCTGACGAGACCGACTGCCCCCCGGTGGCTTGCCCACCAGGCAAAGCCAAGTGCGGCGATAGCAACGTGTGCATCGACTCGTCGTGGCTATGCGATCGAGACTATGATTGCGAAAACAAGTGGGACGAGAGCGAAGAAGTGTGTAACAACAAGACTTGCGAAGCCGACAGCTTTCGCTGCGCATCAGGCCATTGTATTTCCATGCGTTGGCACTGTGATGGAGAGGATGACTGTGGAGACGGGAGTGATGAAGGGGCTTGTGGAGCAGAGAACCAGACATGTCTTAGTCAGCAGTTTTCATGTCGCAATGGTATGTCAGTGTTTATGTTTAGTTCTATATTTTAAACTGCTGGGCTTGGGCTGACTCGTCCCCAGTCATCTTCCAATGTCTGGGGACGAGTCAGGGGCGTGGGTGATTTTTGAGTTGTTGGTGCCAGCCGATACAAGGACAAGAATATTTATTAATCATCTGTGATTAATCATCACAATTGTAGACTTCCATAGTTCCCAGTCGTTTCTTGCTTCTGTTTCTAAAGGGAGTTCAACCCCCTGCGTGTCGAAGTAGTTTTCATTGGAAAGTGTTTGCTCTACAATTCAGGTTGAAACAGGAAATATCAAACTGGGTTAGACCGCAGAAAATATCTTTTTGTCAATTACTCACCAAGTGAATCTGACAGAAAACGCAAGCCCTTTTGTTTTGTTTCTCCAGGTCGTTGTATAACCACGAAGTTTGTATGTGACGGAGACGATGATTGCGGCGATGGCTCGGACGAAGCAACAGCTGATCACGCTTGCAACGATCGCACCTGTGATCCGACGGAGTTCAAGTGTGACAACACCTCCAGATGTATCACGATGTCCTATGTTTGTGATGGAGATAACGACTGTGGAGACGCGTCTGATGAACATCCTAGGGAGGGCTGCGTATTCCACACTTGTAAACCAACACAGTTCAGGTAACTGAGTTCTCTTCCAATCCCTGATGTAGTGGAGAGGAAGGGGCATAGGGGCTTCCCCTCTCCCACCTGTCCCTGGCAAGCAAGGGGCTACCTCCAGTCCTACTTTCCACCGCACGCCCCTTCTGCGAACAAGAAGGGGCCTACCCTTTCCCTGTTTTTGTTAGCACCACTGGTCCTGGAACTGGATCTGCTGTTGATGGATGTGAATTTTATAAGAGAATCGTCCCTCGAGGATTCAAAAGTCAGTCACGTATCTTTGGCTCAGCACTCTCGCGCAATGTTATCGTTCGGCTTCAAAACTCTATTAACATTTATTGAGTAACAGTTGTCGTTACATCAAACTTCAGAATTCATTTAAGTACGCTAGGTAGGACTTTGTAAACAATAGGCCATTTCCGAGTTCCCTTGTAATTCTGTCTCAAAAGGAGTCTAAGTGCGAAACTATTTAAATGAAAATGAGTTTGATTTGCATAAAAATGAACATGTAGGCGGAACTCATTTTCATATGAATGGTTTCGCACTTAGACTCGTTTTGACACGGGGGCAAAGGGGAACTCGGAAATGGCCTATTCTAACCGAAACCACTGAGTAAACTTGCCCCCTGCCCAGAGTACAGGTTTGTGACAATTAGTCTGGGTGGCTTAATTCCCTGGGACAAACGTCCAATTCTTTATTAATTAAATGTTTATGTTCAACCGCAGATGTGACAATGGTCTTTGCGTGCAAAAGGCCTGGTTGTGTGATGGCGAGAACGATTGTGGTGACAACTCGGACGAAACACAATGTCACGACCACACATGCAGCGAAAACCAGTTCACTTGTAAAAACGGTTACTGCGTGTCTAGTCACTACGTATGTGATGGAGATCGGGATTGCTCGGACAACTCTGATGAAGACCCGGTGCTGTGCAGGACAACTGTAGCTCCCTCCTGTCCCGCGGGATCCTTCAGCTGCGGGAACGGGACCTGCCTATCAAGGAGTAAAGTCTGTGATGGACACGAGGATTGCGTCAACGGAGCTGATGAGTGGCGATGTAAAAAAGACGCCTGCCAACGGTCCGAGGGTAACAGATGCTCGCAGATCTGTAACAGTTCGTCAACGGGTTACACTTGTTCTTGTCGCGCCGGTTTTAAGCTGCAACCCGATGGGTCATCCTGCGAGGATATAAACGAGTGTGAAAAATACGAGCTTAACAAGTGTAACCACTTCTGCTTCAATCTGAAAGGCCACTACAAGTGCAGGTGTGCCAAGGGGTACGAGCTGCATGGTTTGACAACGTGCAAACGTGTTAATCCCACGGTGAAACCGTTCCTGGCGTTTTTACTCCGGTACGAAATTCGCAAACTCGCCGTGGACGGTTCCTGGGAGAGCGACATCTTACGCAAAGTTCAAAACGCGGTAGCTATCGATTTTGACTGGGCAGAACAGCGCGTGTATTGGACGGAAGGACGCGATCCTCCGCGCTTAAAACGCGCGTTTTTCAATGGCACGGGTACCGAAGTTATACTCGAGACTGGGTTGTCCAACGTGGAGGGTCTCGCGGTGGACTGGGTTGGGAGAAATGTGTACCTCGCGGATAGGATTCAGGACAAGATATTTGTGGCGACACTTGAAGGACGTTACATGAAGACGCTAATATCAGAAGGGTTACAGGAGCCAAGGGCAGTGGTGGTTGATCCCAGTGACGGTACTGTACATTTTAACTTCAGATCAAAATATCAATTCTCCATACTGAATCCCATACATTCTCTTACATATTTGTTTTGAGAATATGGTCTTACATCGAGAAACATTTTCCGTGCACAGTGTTCGTGATAGTACAGTCACCTTCTATTTGACCTTAATGGATGGTGCACTCCTAAATATAAGTGTCCTTTTCCATTTTTCTTTGTATTTTTGTGCTTTTTTCTAAAAATTAAAGAAGGCGTAAAATCATTCATGATAATGAGATTTAACTTAAAAAAGAAGAATTCTGAGTTCTACCAATTTTGTCAGCTGTCGTTGTTTTGGGACGGGTTTCACTGACTGTCGAAAGCAACCATTTGTTTCGTTTCGTTTGCTGTGTTGTTCATGTATTATTACCAGTCAAAATGAGTCTGTTTTTCGACCAATCATA
The DNA here is from genome assembly GCA_964020085.1 of Micromussa lordhowensis. NCBI lineage: Eukaryota > Metazoa > Cnidaria > Anthozoa > Scleractinia > Lobophylliidae > Micromussa > Micromussa lordhowensis. The sequence goes on from CAXHUQ010000295.1 coordinate 84,373, forward strand.
ACCTAACACCTAATCGTGAAGTAGTGTACGCGTATTTCCCGTGCTTGCCGCTTTGCAAAGGTATCTTGTTTCCCGCGCTTTCCAACGCTGGCTGCACGAATTTGTTTCTTATTCTGATTGGTTGATCACGTATTTCCGTTGCTGTGATTGGCCAGATGCGGTCGATTTGACGGTTAGTTTTAGTAAAGCAATTTTCTCTTGACTCCTTCAGGCCACTTGTATTACAGTGATTGGGGAAACAAGCCTCACATCGGCAAGTGCAGTTTGGACGGCTCCGGAAGACGATGGTTCATACACAGCAAATCCATCGGCTGGCCTAACGGTTTATCTATGTGCCACATCTCCAAGAGGTTATTCTGGGTCGATGCCAAGTTGGACGTCATCGAGTCGTGCGATCGCGATGGCGGGAACCGTGTACAACTCACCAAGCTTTACGCACCACACCCGTTTTCTATCAGCGTGTTCGAGGACTTTGTCTATTGGACAGATTGGATGACAAAGGCGATTCATCGAGCGCATAGACTGACGGGACTGCAGCATTCGGTGCTGTTGAATTCATCGCACAGGCTTATGGGATTACAGGTAAGTGTATTCGTAGATCGCTCAAGTACTCGAACAGTCCCTGTTCAAAGATCAATTCTTAGCCCACTTCGAAACGACTCAATTCTTTACAGTCAACGTAACTCTGTGGATGTTTCGCGGTGTAGAAATCTGGAGACACATGGTAATGTCCACACGGTGGCCTCGTGGTTAGTGCGGGGACATTGTTTTGTGTTCTTGGACACTAAACTCTCACGATGCCCATCTCTCCACCCAGGTGTTTAAATTTAAATTTAATACTGGGGGGTAACCCTGTGATGGACTAGCGTCCGTTCCAGGGGGGGGGGGGAGGGGAGTAGAAATACTCCTAGTCTCTTCATGCTACAGAAACCGGGATACGCTCCGGCCTTATGAGTCACTTGGCTCGTTTGCAAACTTTATTTAACCTTTACACGGTAATGCAATTTCATTATTAAGTGAGTCTGGGGCAACCTGTCTCGAAAGTTCCGGTAGTTGCCAGTCCCGAAAAGCTGATTTTTGTTTGCTGTGTTTACATGCAAATCGAGACATTACTAGTTTTCAAATTCAACCATTACAAATAACAGGAAACGAAACAAAATGGATTGGTTTTTGCAATAAAACCGGCACTGCTATTCCCTAGATTTAGATGTTGAAATATGGCTTCGGGTCCGTTTAATTACCGGGGCTTTCGAGAATGGGGCCCCTGGACCGCAAATCAGAGCCTTTGTGTACTTGTTGTGGTTTAAGTTCTCAGTTAGTCGAAT
>CAXHUQ010000296.1:0-17500 GCA_964020085.1 Micromussa lordhowensis
AGTTAGTCCTTTTGACTTTGCTTATGGAAGCGCCTTGTAAAGCTCATCTAGCATGAAATGTAAAAAACTTCTTGCGGCATGTTTCATTAATTTTTCTATGATTTATTATTTATGGCTACCCCCCCCCCCCCCCCAACCTCTCCCCTGCTCCCCTTTTCAATTGGTGTTAAGTTTAGCCCAGGCTACACTCGTCTGAATTTTAGTTCGCCCGGTGACTCCGACAGGAGCCGAGCGATTAGCGTTTTATAACTGCTGTCTAAAGGAAGTTCGCCCGAGGACATCATTAAGTCCAATGAAGGTGCAAGTCCACGATTTGCTAGCAAGCGTCGTCCGTTATCGTACATTAAACGGCTCTGAGATGTGTATACGGGTCGACATTTTTAGTCCCGTAATAGTGAGCCGTTTGCAGTGTGGCGATAACGTTGTGCTTGCTTTAGACAGCAAAAAGCTTTAGCCACATCAGTTTAGGGCTTAGGCGTGCAATGGAGTAGACATTTCTAGCTGCTGTTGGCGTTTTTTGGCCTGAACGTTGATGTGGTTAAAGACTTGAAAAAATCTGTTGTACTGTTGAAAGGCTGCTTTCCCGCTCGGTGAAATTCAAATACATCCGGGATATTGTTATTTGCGAGCAAAACATGGCTGCGAGCGGAGTCAACAACATCAGGTCAAGCGCCGATCCGACCGTGAGTAGCATTTCCTTGTTCAGTTTATGAATTTTAGGCGCTCTCGGCTTAGCTAACTATCAGAACTGCCTGTGATTCGCCAGCGCGGAAGCAATTTATCTGTGTGGTTTCCGGTCGATAATTGACGTACTGACAACATGTGGAGTGTTTATGGCCTAGTTTGTTTGAAGTTCGATCGATTGTCAGTGTAGGAAGCTCGTTTTCCAGTCCATTTAGGGTGATGCAGGCCTTCAGAAAGCTATAGATTAACTCTCGGCCGCGGTTTTGATACGTGAACTTTTATGTTGATCTGGACTCGAATTTCATGTTGAAATGCGCTCTTAATTAAATTGTACAATTCATGATTCGATGAAACGACCGTGAATTTAGTCTTCCCGGCCTCAAAAGGTGTAAATGAGAGTTATTTCCTTTTATTTCAGCCACGATAAGTCTTGTGAAAAGCTAGCTCTAGGACAGAATTCCATCGAGATTAATAGCGACAAGTGAAATTCTGCGGGCACGTTTTGCGAATCCAGTCAGATATTGCAACTGAATGTCACGTAACCTCCACTTTCTGCCCGAAATACAGAAATATATGGCCGCTTTGACTGCTTTCCATGCTCTTGTCGGAATGATTGGCTAGTGTGATCCACTGTGAAAGACATAGAGAGGTCACTTAGGCTAAAATATCAATTAAGTTCATTCATTCATTCATGCATCGCAGAGGTTTAGCATGTCTAGACTAAGGCCACAAGCCAAATGATCAATTCAACCTCTACGTTCCCTGTGTTTCGGCTCGTTCGACTAATTTGCACTGACTTTAGCGGCTTTCACAGGCATGGTATGGCTTCTTTTAAGAGGAAACGAGGTAGATAGCACTCTCAGTACGACATGGCCATATTCATTTGCAATATCTCACTGGATTCGTAAAAACGTGCCCGCAGAATTTTAACCCCTCCACTCATGTCACCTGTGATTTTATTTGTTTAGTTAGTCTTTTGACTTTGCTTATGGAAGCGCCTTGTAAAGCTCATCTAGCATGAAATGTAAAAAACTTCTTGCGGCATGTTTCATTAATTTTCTATGATTTATTATTTATGGCTACCCCCCCCCCCCCCAACCTCTCCCCTGCTCCCTTTTCAATTGGTGTTAAGTTTAGCCCAGGCTACACTCGTCTGAATTTTAGTTCGCCCCGGTGACTCCGACAGGAGCCGAGCGATTAGCGTTTTATAACTGCTGTCTAAAGGAAGTTCGCCCGAGGACATCATTAAGTCCAATGAAGGTGCAAGTCCCACGATTTGCTAGCAAGCGTCGTCCGTTATCGTACATTAAACGGCTCTGAGATGTGTATACGGGTCGACATTTTTAGTCCCGTAATAGTGAGCCGTTTGCAGTGTGGCGATAACGTTGTGCTTGCTTTAGACAGCAAAAAGCTTTAGCCACATCAGTTTAGGGCTTAGGCGTGCAATGGAGTAGACATTTCTAGCTGCTGTTGGCGTTTTTTGGCCTGAACGTTGATGTGGTTAAAGACTTGAAAAAAATCTGTTGTACTGTTGAAAGGCTGCTTTCCCGCTCGGTGAAATTCAAATACATCCGGGATATTGTTATTTGCGAGCAAAACATGGCTGCGAGCGGAGTCAACAACATCAGGTCAAGCGCCGATCCGACCGTGAGTAGCATTTCCTTGTTCAGTTTATGAATTTTAGGCGCTCTCGGCTTAGCTAACTATCAGAACTGCCTGTGATTCGCCAGCGCGGAAGCAATTTATCTGTGTGGTTTCCGGTCGATAATTGACGTACTGACAACATGTGGAGTGTTTATGGCCTAGTTTGTTTGAAGTTCGATCGATTGTCAGTGTAGGAAGCTCGTTTTCCAGTCCATTTAGGGTGATGCAGGCCTTCAGAAAGCTATAGATTAACTCTCGGCCGCGGTTTTGATACGTGAACTTTTATGTTGATCTGGACTCGAATTTCATGTTGAAATGCGCTCTTAATTAAATTGTACAATTCATGATTCGATGAAACGACCGTGAATTTAGTCTTCCCGGCCTCAAAAGGTGTAAATGAGAGTTATTTCCTTTTATTTCAGCCACGATAAGTCTTGTGAAAAGCTAGCTCTAGGACAGAATTCCATCGAGATTAATAGCGACAAGTGAAATTCTGCGGGCACGTTTTTGCGAATCCAGTCAGATATTGCAACTGAATGTCACGTAACCTCCACTTTCTGCCCGAAATACAGAAATATATGGCCGCTTTGACTGCTTTCCATGCTCTTGTCGGAATGATTGGCTAGTGTGATCCACTGTGAAAGACATAGAGAGGTCACTTAGGCTAAAATATCAATTAAGTTCATTCATTCATTCATGCATCGCAGAGGTTTAGCATGTCTAGACTAAGGCCACAAGCCAAATGATCAATTCAACCTCTACGTTCCCTGTGTTTCGGCTCGTTCGACTAATTTGCACTGACTTTAGCGGCTTTCACAGGCATGGTATGGCTTCTTTTAAGAGGAAACGAGGTAGATAGCACTCTCAGTACGACATGGCCATATTCATTTGCAATATCTCACTGGATTCGTAAAAACGTGCCCGCAGAATTTTAACCCCTCCACTCATGTCACCTGTGATTTTATTTGTTTAGTTAGTCTTTTGACTTTGCTTATGGAAGCGCCTTGTAAAGCTCATCTAGCATGAAATGTAAAAAACTTCTTGCGGCATGTTTCATTAATTTTTCTATGATTTATTATTTATGGCTACCCCCCCCCCCCCCCCAACCTCTCCCCTGCTCCCCTTTTCAATTGGTGTTAAGTTTAGCCCAGGCTACACTCGTCTGAATTTTAGTTCGCCCGGTGACTCCGACAGGAGCCGAGCGATTAGCGTTTTATAACTGCTGTCTAAAGGAAGTTCGCCCGAGGACATCATTAAGTCCAATGAAGGTGCAAGTCCCACGATTTGCTAGCAAGCGTCGTCCGTTATCGTACATTAAACGGCTCTGAGATGTGTATACGGGTCGACATTTTTAGTCCCGTAATAGTGAGCCGTTTGCAGTGTGGCGATAACGTTGTGCTTGCTTTAGACAGCAAAAAGCTTTAGCCACATCAGTTTAGGGCTTAGGCGTGCAATGGAGTAGACATTTCTAGCTGCTGTTGCGTTTTTTGGCCTGAACGTTGATGTGGTTAAAGACTTGAAAAAAATCTGTTGTACTGTTGAAAGGCTGCTTTCCCGCTCGGTGAAATTCAAATACATCCGGGATATTGTTATTTGCGAGCAAAACATGGCTGCGAGCGGAGTCAACAACATCAGGTCAAGCGCCGATCCGACCGTGAGTAGCATTTCCTTGTTCAGTTTATGAATTTTAGGCGCTCTCGGCTTAGCTAACTATCAGAACTGCCTGTGATTCGCCAGCGCGGAAGCAATTTATCTGTGTGGTTTCCGGTCGATAATTGACGTACTGACAACATGTGGAGTGTTTATGGCCTAGTTTGTTTGAAGTTCGATCGATTGTCAGTGTAGGAAGCTCGTTTTCCAGTCCATTTAGGGTGATGCAGGCCTTCAGAAAGCTATAGATTAACTCTCGGCCGCGGTTTTGATACGTGAACTTTTATGTTGATCTGGACTCGAATTTCATGTTGAAATGCGCTCTTAATTAAATTGTACAATTCATGATTCGATGAAACGACCGTGAATTTAGTCTTCCCGGCCTCAAAAGGTGTAAATGAGAGTTATTTCCTTTTATTTCAGCCACGATAAGTCTTGTGAAAAGCTAGCTCTAGGACAGAATTCCATCGAGATTAATAGCGACAAGTGAAATTCTGCGGGCACGTTTTTGCGAATCCAGTCAGATATTGCAACTGAATGTCACGTAACCTCCACTTTCTGCCCGAAATACAGAAATATATGGCCGCTTTGACTGCTTTCCATGCTCTTGTCGGAATGATTGGCTAGTGTGATCCACTGTGAAAGACATAGAGAGGTCACTTAGGCTAAAATATCAATTAAGTTCATTCATTCATTCATGCATCGCAGAGGTTTAGCATGTCTAGACTAAGGCCACAAGCCAAATGATCAATTCAACCTCTACGTTCCCTGTGTTTCGGCTCGTTCGACTAATTTGCACTGACTTTAGCGGCTTTCACAGGCATGGTATGGCTTCTTTTAAGAGGAAACGAGGTAGATAGCACTCTCAGTACGACATGGCCATATTCATTTGCAATATCTCACTGGATTCGTAAAAACGTGCCCGCAGAATTTTAACCCCTCCACTCATGTCACCTGTGATTTTATTTGTTTAGTTAGTCTTTTGACTTTGCTTATGGAAGCGCCTTGTAAAGCTCATCTAGCATGAAATGTAAAAAACTTCTTGCGGCATGTTTCATTAATTTTTCTATGATTTATTATTTATGGCTACCCCCCCCCCCCCCCAACCTCTCCCCTGCTCCCCTTTTCAATTGGTGTTAAGTTTAGCCCAGGCTACACTCGTCTGAATTTTAGTTCGCCCGGTGACTCCGACAGGAGCCGAGCGATTAGCGTTTTATAACTGCTGTCTAAAGGAAGTTCGCCCGAGGACATCATTAAGTCCAATGAAGGTGCAAGTCCCACGATTTGCTAGCAAGCGTCGTCCGTTATCGTACATTAAACGGCTCTGAGATGTGTATACGGGTCGACATTTTTAGTCCCGTAATAGTGAGCCGTTTGCAGTGTGGCGATAACGTTGTGCTTGCTTTAGACAGCAAAAAGCTTTAGCCACATCAGTTTAGGGCTTAGGCGTGCAATGGAGTAGACATTTCTAGCTGCTGTTGGCGTTTTTGGCCTGAACGTTGATGTGGTTAAAGACTTGAAAAAATCTGTTGTACTGTTGAAAGGCTGCTTTCCCGCTCGGTGAAATTCAAATACATCCGGGATATTGTTATTTGCGAGCAAAACATGGCTGCGAGCGGAGTCAACAACATCAGGTCAAGCGCCGATCCGACCGTGAGTAGCATTTCCTTGTTCAGTTTATGAATTTTAGGCGCTCTCGGCTTAGCTAACTATCAGAACTGCCTGTGATTCGCCAGCGCGGAAGCAATTTATCTGTGTGGTTTCCGGTCGATAATTGACGTACTGACAACATGTGGAGTGTTTATGGCCTAGTTTGTTTGAAGTTCGATCGATTGTCAGTGTAGGAAGCTCGTTTTCCAGTCCATTTAGGGTGATGCAGGCCTTCAGAAAGCTATAGATTAACTCTCGGCCGCGGTTTTGATACGTGAACTTTATGTTGATCTGGACTCGAATTTCATGTTGAAATGCGCTCTTAATTAAATTGTACAATTCATGATTCGATGAAACGACCGTGAATTTAGTCTTCCCGGCCTCAAAAGGTGTAAATGAGAGTTATTTCCTTTTATTTCAGCCACGATAAGTCTTGTGAAAAGCTAGCTCTAGGACAGAATTCCATCGAGATTAATAGCGACAAGTGAAATTCTGCGGGCACGTTTTTGCGAATCCAGTCAGATATTGCAACTGAATGTCACGTAACCTCCACTTTCTGCCCGAAATACAGAAATATATGGCCGCTTTGACTGCTTTCCATGCTCTTGTCGGAATGATTGGCTAGTGTGATCCACTGTGAAAGACATAGAGAGGTCACTTAGGCTAAAATATCAATTAAGTTCATTCATTCATTCATGCATCGCAGAGGTTTAGCATGTCTAGACTAAGGCCACAAGCCAAATGATCAATTCAACCTCTACGTTCCCTGTGTTTCGGCTCGTTCGACTAATTTGCACTGACTTTAGCGGCTTTCACAGGCATGGTATGGCTTCTTTTAAGAGGAAACGAGGTAGATAGCACTCTCAGTACGACATGGCCATATTCATTTGCAATATCTCACTGGATTCGTAAAAACGTGCCCGCAGAATTTTAACCCCTCCACTCATGTCACCTGTGATTTTATTTGTTTAGTTAGTCTTTTGACTTTGCTTATGGAAGCGCCTTGTAAAGCTCATCTAGCATGAAATGTAAAAAACTTCTTGCGGCATGTTCATTAATTTTTCTATGATTTATTATTTATGGCTACCCCCCCCCCCCCCAACCTCTCCCCTGCTCCCCTTTTCAATTGGTGTTAAGTTTAGCCCAGGCTACACTCGTCTGAATTTTAGTTCGCCCGGTGACTCCGACAGGAGCCGAGCGATTAGCGTTTTATAACTGCTGTCTAAAGGAAGTTCGCCCGAGGACATCATTAAGTCCAATGAAGGTGCAAGTCCCACGATTTGCTAGCAAGCGTCGTCCGTTATCGTACATTAAACGGCTCTGAGATGTGTATACGGGTCGACATTTTTAGTCCCGTAATAGTGAGCCGTTTGCAGTGTGGCGATAACGTTGTGCTTGCTTTAGACAGCAAAAAGCTTTAGCCACATCAGTTTAGGGCTTAGGCGTGCAATGGAGTAGACATTTCTAGCTGCTGTTGGCGTTTTTTGGCCTGAACGTTGATGTGGTTAAAGACTTGAAAAAAATCTGTTGTACTGTTGAAAGGCTGCTTTCCCGCTCGGTGAAATTCAAATACATCCGGGATATTGTTATTTGCGAGCAAAACATGGCTGCGAGCGGAGTCAACAACATCAGGTCAAGCGCCGATCCGACCGTGAGTAGCATTTCCTTGTTCAGTTTATGAATTTTAGGCGCTCTCGGCTTAGCTAACTATCAGAACTGCCTGTGATTCGCCAGCGCGGAAGCAATTTATCTGTGTGGTTTCCGGTCGATAATTGACGTACTGACAACATGTGGAGTGTTTATGGCCTAGTTTGTTTGAAGTTCGATCGATTGTCAGTGTAGGAAGCTCGTTTTCCAGTCCATTTAGGGTGATGCAGGCCTTCAGAAAGCTATAGATTAACTCTCGGCCGCGGTTTTGATACGTGAACTTTTATGTTGATCTGGACTCGAATTTCATGTTGAAATGCGCTCTTAATTAAATTGTACAATTCATGATTCGATGAAACGACCGTGAATTTAGTCTTCCCGGCCTCAAAAGGTGTAAATGAGAGTTATTTCCTTTTATTTCAGCCACGATAAGTCTTGTGAAAAGCTAGCTCTAGGACAGAATTCCATCGAGATTAATAGCGACAAGTGAAATTCTGCGGGCACGTTTTTGCGAATCCAGTCAGATATTGCAACTGAATGTCACGTAACCTCCACTTTCTGCCCGAAATACAGAAATATATGGCCGCTTTGACTGCTTTCCATGCTCTTGTCGGAATGATTGGCTAGTGTGATCCACTGTGAAAGACATAGAGAGGTCACTTAGGCTAAAATATCAATTAAGTTCATTCATTCATTCATGCATCGCAGAGGTTTAGCATGTCTAGACTAAGGCCACAAGCCAAATGATCAATTCAACCTCTACGTTCCCTGTGTTTCGGCTCGTTCGACTAATTTGCACTGACTTTAGCGGCTTTCACAGGCATGGTATGGCTTCTTTTAAGAGGAAACGAGGTAGATAGCACTCTCAGTACGACATGGCCATATTCATTTGCAATATCTCACTGGATTCGTAAAAACGTGCCCGCAGAATTTTAACCCCTCCACTCATGTCACCTGTGATTTTATTTGTTTAGTTAGTCTTTTGACTTTGCTTATGGAAGCGCCTTGTAAAGCTCATCTAGCATGAAATGTAAAAAACTTCTTGCGGCATGTTTCATTAATTTTTCTATGATTTATTATTTATGGCTACCCCCCCCCCCCCCCAACCTCTCCCCTGCTCCCCTTTTCAATTGGTGTTAAGTTTAGCCCAGGCTACACTCGTCTGAATTTTAGTTCGCCCGGTGACTCCGACAGGAGCCGAGCGATTAGCGTTTTATAACTGCTGTCTAAAGGAAGTTCGCCCGAGGACATCATTAAGTCCAATGAAGGTGCAAGTCCCACGATTTGCTAGCAAGCGTCGTCCGTTATCGTACATTAAACGGCTCTGAGATGTGTATACGGGTCGACATTTTTAGTCCCGTAATAGTGAGCCGTTTGCAGTGTGGCGATAACGTTGTGCTTGCTTTAGACAGCAAAAAGCTTTAGCCACATCAGTTTAGGGCTTAGGCGTGCAATGGAGTAGACATTTCTAGCTGCTGTTGGCGTTTTTTGGCCTGAACGTTGATGTGGTTAAAGACTTGAAAAAAATCTGTTGTACTGTTGAAAGGCTGCTTTCCCGCTCGGTGAAATTCAAATACATCCGGGATATTGTTATTTGCGAGCAAAACATGGCTGCGAGCGGAGTCAACAACATCAGGTCAAGCGCCGATCCGACCGTGAGTAGCATTTCCTTGTTCAGTTTATGAATTTTAGGCGCTCTCGGCTTAGCTAACTATCAGAACTGCCTGTGATTCGCCAGCGCGGAAGCAATTTATCTGTGTGGTTTCCGGTCGATAATTGACGTACTGACAACATGTGGAGTGTTTATGGCCTAGTTTGTTTGAAGTTCGATCGATTGTCAGTGTAGGAAGCTCGTTTTCCAGTCCATTTAGGGTGATGCAGGCCTTCAGAAAGCTATAGATTAACTCTCGGCCGCGGTTTTGATACGTGAACTTTTATGTTGATCTGGACTCGAATTTCATGTTGAAATGCGCTCTTAATTAAATTGTACAATTCATGATTCGATGAAACGACCGTGAATTTAGTCTTCCCGGCCTCAAAAGGTGTAAATGAGAGTTATTTCCTTTTATTTCAGCCACGATAAGTCTTGTGAAAAGCTAGCTCTAGGACAGAATTCCATCGAGATTAATAGCGACAAGTGAAATTCTGCGGGCACGTTTTTGCGAATCCAGTCAGATATTGCAACTGAATGTCACGTAACCTCCACTTTCTGCCCGAAATACAGAAATATATGGCCGCTTTGACTGCTTTCCATGCTCTTGTCGGAATGATTGGCTAGTGTGATCCACTGTGAAAGACATAGAGAGGTCACTTAGGCTAAAATATCAATTAAGTTCATTCATTCATTCATGCATCGCAGAGGTTTAGCATGTCTAGACTAAGGCCACAAGCCAAATGATCAATTCAACCTCTACGTTCCCTGTGTTTCGGCTCGTTCGACTAATTTGCACTGACTTTAGCGGCTTTCACAGGCATGGTATGGCTTCTTTTAAGAGGAAACGAGGTAGATAGCACTCTCAGTACGACATGGCCATATTCATTTGCAATATCTCACTGGATTCGTAAAAACGTGCCCGCAGAATTTTAACCCCTCCACTCATGTCACCTGTGATTTTATTTGTTTAGTTAGTCTTTTGACTTTGCTTATGGAAGCGCCTTGTAAAGCTCATCTAGCATGAAATGTAAAAAACTTCTTGCGGCATGTTTCATTAATTTTTCTATGATTTATTATTTATGGCTACCCCCCCCCCCCCCCAACCTCTCCCCTGCTCCCCTTTTCAATTGGTGTTAAGTTTAGCCCAGGCTACACTCGTCTGAATTTTAGTTCGCCCGGTGACTCCGACAGGAGCCGAGCGATTAGCGTTTTATAACTGCTGTCTAAAGGAAGTTCGCCCGAGGACATCATTAAGTCCAATGAAGGTGCAAGTCCCACGATTTGCTAGCAAGCGTCGTCCGTTATCGTACATTAAACGGCTCTGAGATGTGTATACGGGTCGACATTTTTAGTCCCGTAATAGTGAGCCGTTTGCAGTGTGGCGATAACGTTGTGCTTGCTTTAGACAGCAAAAAGCTTTAGCCACATCAGTTTAGGGCTTAGGCGTGCAATGGAGTAGACATTTCTAGCTGCTGTTGGCGTTTTTTGGCCTGAACGTTGATGTGGTTAAAGACTTGAAAAAAATCTGTTGTACTGTTGAAAGGCTGCTTTCCCGCTCGGTGAAATTCAAATACATCCGGGATATTGTTATTTGCGAGCAAAACATGGCTGCGAGCGGAGTCAACAACATCAGGTCAAGCGCCGATCCGACCGTGAGTAGCATTTCCTTGTTCAGTTTATGAATTTTAGGCGCTCTCGGCTTAGCTAACTATCAGAACTGCCTGTGATTCGCCAGCGCGGAAGCAATTTATCTGTGTGGTTTCCGGTCGATAATTGACGTACTGACAACATGTGGAGTGTTTATGGCCTAGTTTGTTTGAAGTTCGATCGATTGTCAGTGTAGGAAGCTCGTTTTCCAGTCCATTTAGGGTGATGCAGGCCTTCAGAAAGCTATAGATTAACTCTCGGCCGCGGTTTTGATACGTGAACTTTTATGTTGATCTGGACTCGAATTTCATGTTGAAATGCGCTCTTAATTAAATTGTACAATTCATGATTCGATGAAACGACCGTGAATTTAGTCTTCCCGGCCTCAAAAGGTGTAAATGAGAGTTATTTCCTTTTATTTCAGCCACGATAAGTCTTGTGAAAAGCTAGCTCTAGGACAGAATTCCATCGAGATTAATAGCGACAAGTGAAATTCTGCGGGCACGTTTTTGCGAATCCAGTCAGATATTGCAACTGAATGTCACGTAACCTCCACTTTCTGCCCGAAATACAGAAATATATGGCCGCTTTGACTGCTTTCCATGCTCTTGTCGGAATGATTGGCTAGTGTGATCCACTGTGAAAGACATAGAGAGGTCACTTAGGCTAAAATATCAATTAAGTTCATTCATTCATTCATGCATCGCAGAGGTTTAGCATGTCTAGACTAAGGCCACAAGCCAAATGATCAATTCAACCTCTACGTTCCCTGTGTTTCGGCTCGTTCGACTAATTTGCACTGACTTTAGCGGCTTTCACAGGCATGGTATGGCTTCTTTTAAGAGGAAACGAGGTAGATAGCACTCTCAGTACGACATGGCCATATTCATTTGCAATATCTCACTGGATTCGTAAAAACGTGCCCGCAGAATTTTAACCCCTCCACTCATGTCACCTGTGATTTTATTTGTTTAGTTAGTCTTTTGACTTTGCTTATGGAAGCGCCTTGTAAAGCTCATCTAGCATGAAATGTAAAAAACTTCTTGCGGCATGTTTCATTAATTTTTCTATGATTTATTATTTATGGCTACCCCCCCCCCCCCCCCAACCTCTCCCCTGCTCCCCTTTTCAATTGGTGTTAAGTTTAGCCCAGGCTACACTCGTCTGAATTTTAGTTCGCCCGGTGACTCCGACAGGAGCCGAGCGATTAGCGTTTTATAACTGCTGTCTAAAGGAAGTTCGCCCGAGGACATCATTAAGTCCAATGAAGGTGCAAGTCCCACGATTTGCTAGCAAGCGTCGTCCGTTATCGTACATTAAACGGCTCTGAGATGTGTATACGGGTCGACATTTTTAGTCCCGTAATAGTGAGCCGTTTGCAGTGTGGCGATAACGTTGTGCTTGCTTTAGACAGCAAAAAGCTTTAGCCACATCAGTTTAGGGCTTAGGCGTGCAATGGAGTAGACATTTCTAGCTGCTGTTGGCGTTTTTTGGCCTGAACGTTGATGTGGTTAAAGACTTGAAAAAAATCTGTTGTACTGTTGAAAGGCTGCTTTCCCGCTCGGTGAAATTCAAATACATCCGGGATATTGTTATTTGCGAGCAAAACATGGCTGCGAGCGGAGTCAACAACATCAGGTCAAGCGCCGATCCGACCGTGAGTAGCATTTCCTTGTTCAGTTTATGAATTTTAGGCGCTCTCGGCTTAGCTAACTATCAGAACTGCCTGTGATTCGCCAGCGCGGAAGCAATTTATCTGTGTGGTTTCCGGTCGATAATTGACGTACTGACAACATGTGGAGTGTTTATGGCCTAGTTTGTTTGAAGTTCGATCGATTGTCAGTGTAGGAAGCTCGTTTTCCAGTCCATTTAGGGTGATGCAGGCCTTCAGAAAGCTATAGATTAACTCTCGGCCGCGGTTTTGATACGTGAACTTTTATGTTGATCTGGACTCGAATTTCATGTTGAAATGCGCTCTTAATTAAATTGTACAATTCATGATTCGATGAAACGACCGTGAATTTAGTCTTCCCGGCCTCAAAAGGTGTAAATGAGAGTTATTTCCTTTTATTTCAGCCACGATAAGTCTTGTGAAAAGCTAGCTCTAGGACAGAATTCCATCGAGATTAATAGCGACAAGTGAAATTCTGCGGGCACGTTTTTGCGAATCCAGTCAGATATTGCAACTGAATGTCACGTAACCTCCACTTTCTGCCCGAAATACAGAAATATATGGCCGCTTTGACTGCTTTCCATGCTCTTGTCGGAATGATTGGCTAGTGTGATCCACTGTGAAAGACATAGAGAGGTCACTTAGGCTAAAATATCAATTAAGTTCATTCATTCATTCATGCATCGCAGAGGTTTAGCATGTCTAGACTAAGGCCACAAGCCAAATGATCAATTCAACCTCTACGTTCCCTGTGTTTCGGCTCGTTCGACTAATTTGCACTGACTTTAGCGGCTTTCACAGGCATGGTATGGCTTCTTTTAAGAGGAAACGAGGTAGATAGCACTCTCAGTACGACATGGCCATATTCATTTGCAATATCTCACTGGATTCGTAAAAACGTGCCCGCAGAATTTTAACCCCTCCACTCATGTCACCTGTGATTTTATTTGTTTAGTTAGTCTTTTGACTTTGCTTATGGAAGCGCCTTGTAAAGCTCATCTAGCATGAAATGTAAAAAACTTCTTGCGGCATGTTTCATTAATTTTTCTATGATTTATTATTTATGGCTACCCCCCCCCCCCCCCAACCTCTCCCCTGCTCCCCTTTTCAATTGGTGTTAAGTTTAGCCCAGGCTACACTCGTCTGAATTTTAGTTCGCCCGGTGACTCCGACAGGAGCCGAGCGATTAGCGTTTTATAACTGCTGTCTAAAGGAAGTTCGCCCGAGGACATCATTAAGTCCAATGAAGGTGCAAGTCCCACGATTTGCTAGCAAGCGTCGTCCGTTATCGTACATTAAACGGCTCTGAGATGTGTATACGGGTCGACATTTTTAGTCCCGTAATAGTGAGCCGTTTGCAGTGTGGCGATAACGTTGTGCTTGCTTTAGACAGCAAAAAGCTTTAGCCACATCAGTTTAGGGCTTAGGCGTGCAATGGAGTAGACATTTCTAGCTGCTGTTGGCGTTTTTTGGCCTGAACGTTGATGTGGTTAAAGACTTGAAAAAAATCTGTTGTACTGTTGAAAGGCTGCTTTCCCGCTCGGTGAAATTCAAATACATCCGGGATATTGTTATTTGCGAGCAAAACATGGCTGCGAGCGGAGTCAACAACATCAGGTCAAGCGCCGATCCGACCGTGAGTAGCATTTCCTTGTTCAGTTTATGAATTTTAGGCGCTCTCGGCTTAGCTAACTATCAGAACTGCCTGTGATTCGCCAGCGCGGAAGCAATTTATCTGTGTGGTTTCCGGTCGATAATTGACGTACTGACAACATGTGGAGTGTTTATGGCCTAGTTTGTTTGAAGTTCGATCGATTGTCAGTGTAGGAAGCTCGTTTTCCAGTCCATTTAGGGTGATGCAGGCCTTCAGAAAGCTATAGATTAACTCTCGGCCGCGGTTTTGATACGTGAACTTTTATGTTGATCTGGACTCGAATTTCATGTTGAAATGCGCTCTTAATTAAATTGTACAATTCATGATTCGATGAAACGACCGTGAATTTAGTCTTCCCGGCCTCAAAAGGTGTAAATGAGAGTTATTTCCTTTTATTTCAGCCACGATAAGTCTTGTGAAAAGCTAGCTCTAGGACAGAATTCCATCGAGATTAATAGCGACAAGTGAAATTCTGCGGGCACGTTTTTGCGAATCCAGTCAGATATTGCAACTGAATGTCACGTAACCTCCACTTTCTGCCCGAAATACAGAAATATATGGCCGCTTTGACTGCTTTCCATGCTCTTGTCGGAATGATTGGCTAGTGTGATCCACTGTGAAAGACATAGAGAGGTCACTTAGGCTAAAATATCAATTAAGTTCATTCATTCATTCATGCATCGCAGAGGTTTAGCATGTCTAGACTAAGGCCACAAGCCAAATGATCAATTCAACCTCTACGTTCCCTGTGTTTCGGCTCGTTCGACTAATTTGCACTGACTTTAGCGGCTTTCACAGGCATGGTATGGCTTCTTTTAAGAGGAAACGAGGTAGATAGCACTCTCAGTACGACATGGCCATATTCATTTGCAATATCTCACTGGATTCGTAAAAACGTGCCCGCAGAATTTTAACCCCTCCACTCATGTCACCTGTGATTTTATTTGTTTAGTTAGTCTTTTGACTTTGCTTATGGAAGCGCCTTGTAAAGCTCATCTAGCATGAAATGTAAAAAACTTCTTGCGGCATGTTTCATTAATTTTTCTATGATTTATTATTTATGGCTACCCCCCCCCCCCCCCCAACCTCTCCCCTGCTCCCCTTTTCAATTGGTGTTAAGTTTAGCCCAGGCTACACTCGTCTGAATTTTAGTTCGCCCGGTGACTCCGACAGGAGCCGAGCGATTAGCGTTTTATAACTGCTGTCTAAAGGAAGTTCGCCCGAGGACATCATTAAGTCCAATGAAGGTGCAAGTCCCACGATTTGCTAGCAAGCGTCGTCCGTTATCGTACATTAAACGGCTCTGAGATGTGTATACGGGTCGACATTTTTAGTCCCGTAATAGTGAGCCGTTTGCAGTGTGGCGATAACGTTGTGCTTGCTTTAGACAGCAAAAAGCTTTAGCCACATCAGTTTAGGGCTTAGGCGTGCAATGGAGTAGACATTTCTAGCTGCTGTTGGCGTTTTTTGGCCTGAACGTTGATGTGGTTAAAGACTTGAAAAAAATCTGTTGTACTGTTGAAAGGCTGCTTTCCCGCTCGGTGAAATTCAAATACATCCGGGATATTGTTATTTGCGAGCAAAACATGGCTGCGAGCGGAGTCAACAACATCAGGTCAAGCGCCGATCCGACCGTGAGTAGCATTTCCTTGTTCAGTTTATGAATTTTAGGCGCTCTCGGCTTAGCTAACTATCAGAACTGCCTGTGATTCGCCAGCGCGGAAGCAATTTATCTGTGTGGTTTCCGGTCGATAATTGACGTACTGACAACATGTGGAGTGTTTATGGCCTAGTTTGTTTGAAGTTCGATCGATTGTCAGTGTAGGAAGCTCGTTTTCCAGTCCATTTAGGGTGATGCAGGCCTTCAGAAAGCTATAGATTAACTCTCGGCCGCGGTTTTGATACGTGAACTTTTATGTTGATCTGGACTCGAATTTCATGTTGAAATGCGCTCTTAATTAAATTGTACAATTCATGATTCGATGAAACGACCGTGAATTTAGTCTTCCCGGCCTCAAAAGGTGTAAATGAGAGTTATTTCCTTTTATTTCAGCCACGATAAGTCTTGTGAAAAGCTAGCTCTAGGACAGAATTCCATCGAGATTAATAGCGACAAGTGAAATTCTGCGGGCACGTTTTTGCGAATCCAGTCAGATATTGCAACTGAATGTCACGTAACCTCCACTTTCTGCCCGAAATACAGAAATATATGGCCGCTTTGACTGCTTTCCATGCTCTTGTCGGAATGATTGGCTAGTGTGATCCACTGTGAAAGACATAGAGAGGTCACTTAGGCTAAAATATCAATTAAGTTCATTCATTCATTCATGCATCGCAGAGGTTTAGCATGTCTAGACTAAGGCCACAAGCCAAATGATCAATTCAACCTCTACGTTCCCTGTGTTTCGGCTCGTTCGACTAATTTGCACTGACTTTAGCGGCTTTCACAGGCATGGTATGGCTTCTTTTAAGAGGAAACGAGGTAGATAGCACTCTCAGTACGACATGGCCATATTCATTTGCAATAACTGAATGTCACGTAACCTCCACTTTCTGCCCGAAATACAGAAATATATGGCCGCTTTGACTGCTTTCCATGCTCTTGTCGGAATGATTGGCTAGTGTGATCCACTGTGAAAGACATAGAGAGGTCACTTAGGCTAAAATATCAATTAAGTTCATTCATTCATTCATGCATCGCAGAGGTTTAGCATGTCTAGACTAAGGCCACAAGCCAAATGATCAATTCAACCTCTACGTTCCCTGTGTTTCGGCTCGTTCGACTAATTTGCACTGACTTTAGCGGCTTTCACAGGCATGGTATGGCTTCTTTTAAGAGGAAACGAGGTAGATAGCACTCTCAGTACGACATGGCCATATTCATTTGCAATATCTCACTGGATTCGTAAAAACGTGCCCGCAGAATTTTAACCCCTCCACTCATGTCACCTGTGATTTTATTTGTTTAGTTAGTCTTTTGACTTTGCTTATGGAAGCGCCTTGTAAAGCTCATCTAGCATGAAATGTAAAAAACTTCTTGCGGCATGTTTCATTAATTTTTCTATGATTTATTATTTATGGCTACCCCCCCCCCCCCCCAACCTCTCCCCTGCTCCCCTTTTCAATTGGTGTTAAGTTTAGCCCAGGCTACACTCGTCTGAATTTTAGTTCGCCCGGTGACTCCGACAGGAGCCGAGCGATTAGCGTTTTATAACTGCTGTCTAAAGGAAGTTCGCCCGAGGACATCATTAAGTCCAATGAAGGTGCAAGTCCCACGATTTGCTAGCAAGCGTCGTCCGTTATCGTACATTAAACGGCTCTGAGATGTGTATACGGGTCGACATTTTTAGTCCCGTAATAGTGAGCCGTTTGCAGTGTGGCGATAACGTTGTGCTTGCTTTAGACAGCAAAAAGCTTTAGCCACATCAGTTTAGGGCTTAGGCGTGCAATGGAGTAGACATTTCTAGCTGCTGTTGGCGTTTTTTGGCCTGAACGTTGATGTGGTTAAAGACTTGAAAAAAATCTGTTGTACTGTTGAAAGGCTGCTTTCCCGCTCGGTGAAATTCAAATACATCCGGGATATTGTTATTTGCGAGCA